>VZTV01063332.1:255-13596 GCA_013400875.1 Anhinga rufa
TAATTACTCTTTCAATAGAATCTGATGAGATAATATTTGGATATTGTAAAGTGTCCTAGTTTTCCAAAGAATGATACATATAACCAGAGAAAACTTTTTCCTCCTTTTCTGTAAAATAAGAGTTCAGTATATGGCTTTGGATGTTACTATCAATACAGAAGGAGTACAAATGTAATCTATGGCTACATTAAATATGCATCAAAAGAGCATTACAGTTATCTGCTTAAAAAAATAATGATACATATGTATAATCCTAATCTAAATAGTTTCTGTGGTATATTTCAGGTCTTGCATAAATACAGTCCTGTATCACCAGCAGTCAGAAAGCAATCCTACTTTCACAATTCAGCAGAGAGTACGCCAGCCTGTACCANNNGTACCATGGGAAGATCTGATTATGTCAAATAAGCAGAGATAAGCAAATCCTACAAAGGTAGATGCAATCTGGATAAAATTGAATTTAGCACTACAAATCAGAAATACTGTGACTTTACCCAAAACTTATTTTTAATACATGGCAAGAAATAGACATTACTTGCAAAAGCCTGCATTTCAGTGCTGTCATGTGAGCATGGATCTGTGAAACAGTACAAGTTTTAAGTGCATTCAATCACCAGATATGACCCTATTTGATTATTTTGATTGACTTTGTTATCAAATACACAATCAAGTTACCATCAATTAAGATTCTTGGCACAGCAAGGTGCATATGCATGCTTTTAGTCAATAGAAACCATGAGGTAATTCAACATGCTTTAGCCTACTATAAATTCAGCAACTTCAGATATTTTTCCTACCTAAAACTATGACCAAAACAGATTAGATCCAATTCCACTCCACTTAGCTGAGACACTTTGGTTAGGTGCCAAACTGATCTCTTTGGATAATGGATGAAAAGAGAAAGGCACTTCCAGAGACTGTTTCAGGTCCTTGGTTGACTATCTCATCCTCCAGATGTATCTAGTTTATTATTTAAACTTAGATTATAGCTAGCCCTGACAACTGTTGAAAAAGGTATTACTGAAATAAAAGAGGTTTTAATGGTGCATTCTAACCTGTTTTGCATGTGCATATTTAATACAACGTGTATTGTAAAGAACACAGGCTCTTCAAGGTTGGGAATTTGTTTAATATGCCACTCCCGAGTTGGATGGAGCAGATAGCTTGGAAAGAAAAATAAAAAGCCTGTATGTTATCGTAGCTGCCAATTTGCCAAAACTTTGATTTGACAGCCTTTACCTTTACGCTTCAAGTACTCTGTCTCCACCAAAGCATTGAAGAGGACATTTCATGAGAGGCTGTGGAAGTAACCAGGTAATTAATATTTTTTTTCTGTTTATTAGGTTCCTTGAGTATACTGAATTCACTGATTGCCTAAGCAGAACTTAAGTTTGTATTAAGATCAATGTGAACTGTCTGAAGTGCATTTATATGAATGAATACATTTTAAATACCAAAATCAATGAACTGTGAATAATCCTCAAAATGCATGGGGAACTTAATAACAGCAAAACTGCTGTGTAGATAAACATTATTGTCCAGAATTTCAGGTCTACTAAGCTACTCTTATACCATCAAAACAATTGCTAAACACCTTAAACCTGTCCTGCAAGAGCACAGAAAGGTAATGAGCAAGAAAATAAACACTCCAGCTCCAGGGATGCCGTATTTTTCTGCAATCACCGAAGCCACTGAACCAATCCTATAATTGGGGAGGTGAAAAAGTGCGTACCGACTCCTTCATATTAATTTCCTATCACTGGCACCAGTAGCCCAAGATGCAATTCTGCGGCTTGCTAGGTATCTATCTTTAATCATGCAAATAGTTCCATCAGTTTCAATTATTCAAAATATATGCAGGATCAGTCCCAATAAAATGTATTTGCATGTATTTGGTTGCATTTCAGCCTCAAGCAGTTTTCTGCTGTATAGCAGATGGGGGTAGGGAAAGGTTTTGTTTCTAATGCAAATTTTTATTACTGTTGTTGAAAGGACATACCAAGGACAGGATTTATTCTAAAGATATACTCATATGGCAGCTGGATGTGTAAGTACTGTATGGATAGGCAATGCCTATACCAGTTTTTTGCTAGCTAGCAACTGAAGTGTGGATTAGAATTTTTCATTGCTTTTGCCTTGCATACTACCTAGAACAGAAAACCTTTATTTCTGCCAGGAAATTGTTACCAAAGTAATCAAAGATCTTTCATACCAATTTACTTTATTTTTACACTGATGAAAATCAGGTGTAGTTACCTTCTGTTGTGTTTTTTAAACTAGATTTTTTCCCATTGTGACTTGAGCTGTTTTAAAGGTAATTATGACAATCAAAATGTATTGTCCTCTGGTTCAAACTTAAATTCAAAGATTTAACGTGGCCATTTTGAATTTAGCGTACGTGAAAAGATCCAAAACAGAAATCTATCACTTAGAGTAAAAATGTAAAAAAAGGGAGCAGTATATGCTATAGCACAGGAGCAATATCAACACAAAGGCTGCAGAATATTGCAGCTAATGTATGTATGTATACTATTTTTGAATATTTTCTTTTATTTTTTTATTCCACCATAGGTGGCATAGAAGAAATGATACAAAAAAAGCTCTATTCAGCTTCCCCAACCATTTAACCATTCTAAGATAGAGAATGCAATCTAGGCATATCTTAGGTTTTTGTATTATTTATAAATAAGGGTTTTTTTTAACTTTTGATATACTTTTTTCCTATTTATTTTTTCACTGTAATTAACTGATGGAAATATTAGGAAGAAGAAAATTTACAGCAAGTTATTCTTTTTTTAGGGAAATATAGAATGACTTAAACAAATCCAAGACACCATCAAACTTATCTGTCTACACCACACATTTGAGAAACTCAAACTTTTTGCGCTATTCAGCTTTAGTTGAAGGTGGTTTAAGTAAGAGTCTTCTGTAGCATTCACAGTGGACTAAAGCCAAGCAAATAACCAGTTACCATGTTTCAGCTGATGAGTGGTAACTTGCTGAACTGTGGTGTCTTGACTGTTTGTAGTTATTTATCCATACATGTAGTAATTTAACCAGATATTGTCACAATTTCTGAATCCTTCAAAATTTTGACATATATTAATGTTGGTACTGCTGTAGGCAGCCCAGTGATATTCATGGAGCCACAATGAAGAGGTTTTTTCTAAAGGAGAGCACAGAGCTGAAGCTAAGTTACCCAAGATCTTCCACTTATTCATCCTCACTCTATTCACTCAAACATTATGAGCAAAACTCTATTTATCACTAGGCGGGATGTTTTTGCACATACACAAACAAGTGCCAAAAATCAAAATGTCACTGAGAGGACATATTGCAGCAGATTCCTCTTCCTCTTCATGCGCTGCAGTGCCAATTTGTACTACCATGAAAATATTAGGCTGTGGTCTCTTTCTCAGTACCTATTCCACGTGGCATGGAGGGAACCTCATACTTGATAACATTGCGAATTGCCCCTCATTTATATTAACCAGTCACGTAGTCTTATCTAAATGAGAGATGTATTTTTAAGTTGTTTACATGTACGTACATTCACGTGTATAAAAAACTGTAATTGCATGTGCAGCAGTAAAAAAGGCATTTCTTTTGTAAATTACTAATGATCTCATTTACTGAGTTTGATGCTTGCTCTGAAAATTTTTAAATACCCAACCCTGAACATATTTAATATAAACTGCTCAGGCATTTACAATACTCTGTACATATCTGTGCAGGTTGGTAACAGCAGGACGTTAGAAAGCTAACAGAGAATTTTAAGCACAACAGTTGAACATTTTATTTCATGCCCTATATGCTGCCCACTGAACTCTTTTCACTTCTCAAAAAAAAACTCTTTTCACTTCTCAAAAGGTCAACAGCATATTCACTCATACTTACTACAGGAATAAGGCTTTTCCACTCACTCAAACTCCCTTGAGACTTCCTCCATATCAGATTTAGATGAAAGAGCCTTAAGAGATTTCTGCTTTTGGTAAAGTTCAAAGTAACTCTGACTTGAATAAATTCAATGGGTCTTGGACTGAGATTTTTTGAAAGAAATTTAAGTGTTAGAAGCCTCGTGTACTGAAAGCTCACTTCAAAATGCAAAAATCCTAGCTTTGGACAATTTCAGTGAAGTGAATCTCCTCCACTTCTAGGACCGTTCTGGTACCTGCCATGATTATTGCCTATAGGATGGAATAGAAGTGACATCAAAAATGATACACCTTGAAAAATCCTTCTACTTACTACTTTCATGACTGAAAAAAACCCCACATTGGTTCATAATCAATTATAGTGCTGCCAGTAAAGAATAAAAGGAAAAGGTATTGTATTATGCCTGATATTTTACTTTTAATATTAGACAATAGTAATTATTTTAGATATGAATAAAAAAGATATTAACAACGAGTAAATACGGACTCTTCTTTTTTGCCTTTGACTTTTTACATGGAATTTGACAATAAAACTCTTTCTTCCTGAAACAGGTAAAGTTTCTACACCACACTGATGAGCCCCAACTGTGATAAATATGCCTGATGGCAAGCACAAGAGACCCCCTACTGTGGTCCAAAGACCTACTAAAACAAGAGGGGTATGATGTTAATGTGTTTCTGTGATTTTAGACCAAATTTCCAGGTCACTGTGATTTCTCAGCAGGGTCAGCCCAAGCATTCTCTACAGAAAACAGGGGAAAGCAAATTGATTATAGAAAAGGCAGGTGACTGTTTCAGAGCATTTTTCCAGTTTACATCTGAGACAAATAATTCTGGAAACCTCTTAAGTTTCAATTGTAAAATTATTCAAGCAGTGCTGTTCGGTGCTTAGAGTGGAGGACTGCCCAGACCTATCAGCCTGTGTTCTCAGCTAGAAAGAACATGCTCAGAGCTGCTCCAGTTAGCATACATGAAGACCCGAACTCAAAAGTCTAGGCATATATTTCTTAGGGGTTCTGTGTTCAAGGTCTTTAGAAAAGTGGGTGGAGATGTTAATTCTCAGAGCTGAAATCAATAGATATGCTTTCTGCTTTGACAAAAAAATCCCTTAGGAATTACAGATGATTCTCTCTCATTTTCATAAGAGTGTTTCTGAGGCATTCAGTTGGAATACAGTAGTACTGGGGGAGCCATATTTCTCCCGGATGGCCATCAATGAGGGAGATGAGGACAGCAGAAAAGGGCTTCTCTCCTGGGGTTCACTCCCAAAGGATTTGGGAAGTGCAGTGGGGCTTCAGCTTCAGATGTATGGATGTCTCCCTTTAATGATTTGCCCGCTATATTAACATAATTTCTGAATTTTCTCTGTACATATGTTCATCCATTGCCAAAGAAATAAATCACAAACAACTGCAGTAAACCAAGAAGAGTAGGATATAGTCTCAAGAACACAACTAAGACCAGATTCATGCTTTAATTTTAATTGGTCTTGACCAAAATAGCATTGCACTGATGAAATGTAACACGTCTTTCTTCTACAATAAAACAGCTTATAAAGCCATAAGGGATCTGTTCTCTATTGTCCATATATTCAGGTGGGCC
This sequence comes from Anhinga rufa, assembly GCA_013400875.1. Classification (NCBI taxonomy): domain Eukaryota; kingdom Metazoa; phylum Chordata; class Aves; order Suliformes; family Anhingidae; genus Anhinga; species Anhinga rufa. Next base: position 5,793 of record VZTV01063332.1, read on the forward strand.
ATGAAGCAGAAATCCTGTTCTAAACCACATACCTATCACAACTGCTGAGTCTAGGTAGTATAGCTAGAATTGATTAATTTGATTTACTAAGACCTGGGACCGGTACTATTTAATATATTCATCAATGACATAGACAGTGGGATCTAGCTCACCCTCAGCAACTTTGCAGATGACACCAAGCTGAGCAGTGCGGTTGACACACCTGAGGGACAGGACGTCATCCAGGGAGACCTGGACAAGCTGGAGAGGTGGGCCTGGGAGAACCTCAGGAGGTTCAACAAGGCCAAGTGCAAGGTCCTGCACCTGGGTTGGGGCAGCCCCCGGTATCCATACAGGCTGGGGGATGGAGGGATGGAGAGAGATGGAGAGAGCAGCCCTGCGGAGAAGGGCTTGGGGGTACTGGTGAGCGAAAAGCTGGGCATGAGCCGGCAATGTGCGCTGGCAGCCCAGAAAGCCAGCCGTGCCCTGGGCTGCATCCCCAGCAGCGTGGGCAGCAGGGCGAGGGAGGGGATTCTGCCCCTCTGCCCCGCTCGGGTGAGACCCCCCTGCAGCGCCGCGTCCAGCTCTGGAGCCCCCAGCACAGACAGGACATGGACCTGCTGGAGCGGGGCCAGAGGAGGCCACGGAGGTGATCAGGGGCTGGAGCACCTCTGCTGTGGAGACAGGCTGAGAGAGCTGGGGGTGTTCAGCCTGGAGAAGAGAAGGCTGTGGGGAGACCTCATTGCGGCCTTCCAGTGCTTAAAGGGGGACTATAGGAAGGATGGGGGCAACCTCTTTAGCAAGGCCTGTTGTGACAGGACAAGGGGTAACGGCTTTAAACTAAAGGAGGGTAGGTTTAGACTGGATAGAAGGGAGAAATGTTTTCCACTGAGGGTGGTGAGACCCTGGCCCAGGCTGCCCAGCGAGGTGGTCGATGCCCCATCCCTGGGAACATCCCAGGTCAGGCTGGACGGGGCTCTGAGCAACCTGCTCTGGTTGGGGATGTCCCTGCTCACTGCAGGGGGTTGGACTAGATGACCTCTAAAGATCCCTTCCAACCTAAACCATTCTATGATTCTATGATTTTCTAAGTTACAAGTATAAATGCATTTTACATTGCAATGGTATACATTTATTGTCTTCCTTTCACAGAAAGCAAATGCAAAACATCCAACAACAAGAATTCCTTCTGCATAGGTTGGAGACCAGTAACCCATCTCAGTGCTCTTTTACCTCTGTTAACAGGATCAGGTTACTTTTCTATTTAATTTGACAATAGGTAAAGGCTTTCTTATACCATTCTTCCATACCTGGTCTATTCATACTGAAAAAATAGTGAACAAAGAATACAGAGGAACACCAATAGCTATAGCAACATCTCTGAAATGTCAAACAACAGAACCTTTAACCAACAGTAACTTTTTATGCTTCAAAGCATGCAAAAAGGCCAAAAGAATTTCTTGTTTTGGTATACCAACAAATGAGGAAGAAAATCAGGGTGTTTCTGTATTAATCCTTTCTGGTCCATCTGCAATCAAAGCCCCTGCTATTAAAACTCATAAAGAATTATGAACAACATATACTGAAATACTCAAGGGGTGAGAGGGCTGTTGGTGTCCTATAGAAACAAGATTTATAAGACTACAATATGTATGAGCTGATCCCATAAAGCAATTTTGACAACATACCCCTGGCAATGCTATAATTAATAGATATTAATAGCAAGTAGTTACCAAAGCAATCCATCTATCTATTAACAGCCCACTATTTTGGCAAACTATTCAGTGACCTTAGAATAGGGATGCATGCCTGACTAGGCTGTGATAAACAAATGGTGGCTATATTATTAGGAAGCTATATTTTGACAGCTGAAGAAAAACAGGATTGTGGTAGGATCTCAAAAAAGTTCACGACAGCAACAGAAGCTTTGAAGATATTAACACAGTGTGATATCACACCCCAGGGGATAAACAAATCACAAATTATAATTCCTGATCCCTATAGAAATATAACTTGCAAGTTAGATGGAACCCATTTTAGGGCTGAAGTTGAGCAGATAAAGATTTGTATAACAATCTATTACAGCTGCTAGTATTTGATAGCACAGGTGGAGACATCTATAAATTCTATATAAGCATCCAACAAGAGCAACTAGTTGTTCACATGAAAACCTGAAAATTGGGTATGCAGAACTAGTCACTCTGCTATCCTGCATTGCTATCTATGTAGCTATTACTTTATTATCATTAGGGGGATATGTAACACTAGTCCTTGTGCTTCGTCCATGACCCTGCCTTTGATGGTAGGGTAAGATTTGTGACCAGTCCCACTGGGGGAGAATTCAGCTTTTTGCTTTATTTGGCCTACTTGACAGCCTGGAATCACAGGTCAGCACAAATACTTATTCAGCCACAGTTCATGCTGCATTTGTCCAGCCATCAAAGGAAACATGAATAGGAAACATGGAAGGAGCCTTTGAAGATAAGATGAGGAAGTTAATGGGGATGAAAGAATATGGGCATAGATAGAAACTGGAGACATTGCAAAAGTAGAAATTGTGATACACCAGAGAAAAAGTGGAGGTATTGCATGAGAAGAAAGACTGCTAGTGTGAAAGAAATCTGAGATTATAATGGCATGCAGAATGCAAATTTATTTTTAAGAAATCAAGACTTATTAGTTCCCTTGCTCAGACAAAACCTTTTAAAATTCTTTGATTGCCTTCACAGGGGTGAGTGAAGAGATTTTTATTTAGAGTAATATTTTAAAAGCTTACAAAGTCACATTCAGAGAAAGATTGATTTTACATGTATCCAATTTTTGTGCAATAATAGTCTATAAAATGTTTTTACAATAATTTAGTAATGGTTCAACAGTAATGCAAAATTATGTCATCTGCCCAGAACCAGAATGTGTAGACAAGGCAACAGAACTAGATGTTCCCTTTTCTATTCCTCCTGTCAGTGTGCTTTAACCCTGGCAGGGAAAGAGCTCATATTGGCTTGAAACATAATTTAATTTACTCATCTGCTTAGTAGCTTTTTTTCCTGCTAATACATCCCCTTTTCTCTTGGAAAAGTCATATTTATGACAATGATTTTTACAATATGAGTGTCTGACACCAAGAAACAAAGACCCAGAGTATTTAACAAAAAACCAATATGTGGATATAAGAAGTATTTTCCCATTTCTGTATTATAAAAAACTAGCCAGTCAATTACTCCTCCCTTTTTGTGCTATCACTGTACATCCATACCTTTTTTATGATCAGAAACAGAGATGAGTTACATAGAGTTGTAACAGCAGCTGCATTTATACCAGTAAGCTAATCACAGCCAAGACACAGAACTGAGCACTTGCACACATTCATCCACCTTTTTCGACTGTAAACATAATCCTTAACAGAGTTTTAGCCTAACTACCTCATGTATATAACACATGGTGTCTCTAATATCTGTTAAAAAGATTCGGGCAAAAGAGATGGCATTGAGAAACCTTATATCTCAATCTGTTCTTACAGGTAAGTAAAGGGCAATGAGGTGAGAAAACCAGAATTTATATTTAGTTCTCTCCTCTTCTGAAATGGCATACATTTTTATTTTTTTTAAAAAGCAGTATTAATTACTCAGTGTGTTGGAATTCATATCCTCAGTTTATATTTTCTCTTAATTTAAGACTGCATTCTTATTTTTTTTTATAGAATTTTGTTTTTGTCATAGTACTATAGTACTAATAAAAATGTGGTAATTTTCATCTTAGTTGTAAACTCAATCATATGGTTTATTAGATTAAAAATTTTTACATTCTGACTCAGCCTTACATTTTATCCCAGTTCTCACACATTTGCAGTTCCATGCGTGAAAGCTGATTACCTTTTCAAAGGCTCATTATTAGCTCATAAATATCCAAAACAATTTGAACAAACCCAGGATTATTTCTCGTGTATTAGAGTGTCGTTTCTGGCTTTTTCTTTGGCTCCTCAAAAAAAAAAAAAAAAATTGTCATATGAATGCAGCTCACAAGCAAATAGTTTTTAATAATGAGTTTTTATATCAAGAGCTCTTCATGTGACTTTTAGCATTAAACATAAAATGGGAACAAACATATCTCTAAGAAATCAAAACTGACATAAAAATTCTAAATCAGACTGCATACAGAGATCTTTAATTCACTGTGCTCTGATTTATGGTCCTCCTGGTGTGTAGAGAGCAGTATAGTAAGTCCACTGTCTCTGCTATTAGACTTAATGGCAATATCAGTGTGCATTTGGGCTCCTTTGTAAATGGCTAGCTCAAAGTCTGTGGCCAGTGGGTCCACGATAAAGCTGCAGAGTCTCTCCATCAGTGCATCTTAATAATTTTTTTAAGCTTTTGATTAATTTAATTCAAAGTAACATAAGTTTCTGTCTCAGTGAAAATTAAATTCCTAAAATTTCAATGAAAACAGGTAACTGTTTTGAGGACACAAACCTTATTAGCCTCTTAATGCTTCACTGAGGAATGTGCTTACCTGCAGGCCCACACTGAGGAATTTGAGTAGGTGAGGGATTTCATAAATTCCCTGGGAAAAGCTGCAGCTGGATTGACCACAAAATATATTTGACCACAAAATACAGATCTCTAAGAAACCAGGATTCTTAACATCCAGTATTTACAGAACTGCTTCTCTAATAAAAGATATTACTTCTTCCTACAAAACTACAGCAAGTGTTGCACACCTGAAAAACCTTCAACTAGGAAGCAGGAGAGTTCCTGTGCTTCTGTGGCGTTCCATGTTGGTTACCAGCAGACAGATTTATAATAAGTAGATGGTTTAGCATGTTTTTATAGAGACTCCTGACCTTTGTGATATGTTTAAGCCAACACTGTTAATATCACTCTGGACATGTAAAACCCTAGGTTAAACCAAGGAGTTGCTCAGCACTTTGGTTTCTTGTTTCCGTAAGAACTTTTCAGTATATCACCTTTAAAATTAGCCACAGGTGAATTAATGAATTATTAGAGTAGATTTTTTTTTTCTCTTGTGTTGATTAGGAAGCTATCCTTCATCAAGTTACAGGTCATCACTCAGTTTTCCAAGATCAGTCTTTAGACTGAGATCTGAGATATCATCCTGGAACAGGAAAAACTGAAAAACATAGGAAATGCAGGGACACATATAATGAAATGGAGCATTACTATGTCTCCTCTCTGGCCCATTCCATGCTGTTTTCCAAGGCAGTAATTGCACCCATGAATATGTCTAGATAAGGGGATGGAAGCTAATTATTTTTTTTTTATTAACCCATAGATTGATTATCTGTGGAGCAGGAGAGGAGTAACACCTCCTTATGTTCTTCTTTAGGAGTAGGCAAATCAAGTTTCTTTTAATGTTTACAACATTCTGGCCAGGTTTGATTAGTTCCATCAGAAGACTAGATAGCACAGGAACATCCACTTCACTACACCAATATTAATATAATATTATTATGAGTCATGGAAATTGGAGCCGAAAAGAAACTTGACAGATGATGCTCCCGTCTGAAGGCAGGATCAGCTGTAACTAAACCATCCCTGGCAGATGTTTGTTTCACTTAGGCTCACCAGTCTGCATTGATACCAGTTGTATGGATTTATATTCCTGTACATGAAACATTTAATTAAGGAAAACAAATAGCAATAGTATGTGATGAGGTCAGATTTACTAGACCAACGGCAATGAGTGTGCACTAATCTGTGCTCAGGGCCCATTCAAATACATGTTAAAAGATTGAGTGATGACAGCAAGAAGAAAAAAGAACCAATAAACCCCCATTTTTCTTTCCTCCATATATTTCTCCTTTGCAGACTCACTGTTAGCTAAAATCTGGATCTGAGCTATTAGACTTTGTGAGGGAAGAGAACAAGGAAAAAACATTTATCTACTGCACAGCAGTAAGGCTATTTGCATCCATTAGGGCTATCTTTACATGCTTATAATAAATTAACAGAACTTCAGTGCCTTAAAAAAATACAAACTAAAAAACCCAAAACTTAAAATGGGATCTACTGAGAAGCTTCATACATCAGTAGAGGTGACATTTTTAGCTAACAGAAATTTTGACATCCCTTCATCTGTCTTTTTTGCATGTGCATTTCTATGCTTGGAACACCAACACAAAAGATTATTGGTTGAGTCTAAACAATTCATCTTGTAAATTAAATTTCCACATATTACCCAGGTTCTTACAATATCTTTATGCACTTGGAGGACCAAAGCGAAAAATATTAAAACATATCTTTGAAGGATTTTTCTTTCTCTGACAAGGTATTTTCAGAACAGGTGATATACTGGTTCCTCTGATCTGTTTTAATGCACTGTTACTGCTGGCTCTACTAATATGTCTGTAGTATCTTAGACTCCCCAAATAATGCAAATATAATGATAAAATTTTTGTTCACTACTTATGTTATTTAAAATGTAACATGGTCAACTAATTTCTATTTTATTTGCAAACTAGTCCCTGTTCTCACAGGGAGAAACACCAACAGAAGCCCTGGAAACATTAAAACGTGCTAGCAAATTTTAAATATAAATTCTTCAAATTTTATGTGTGAGAGTAAGAGACAGAGGGGGTTCAAGTGCAGCTATAAACAAAAACAATTAAGCACTTGAACAGTAAAGAACTGCAGATCACATCCAACATTTCACTCAACTACATAATTTTAAAGTAGAAATACAAAACTCACCAATTCTAACATAAAATGACCAAGCCTTTTCATTCAATCCATCCCATGAGACAAAGCTGAAGATCCCCAATTGATGTACAGCAGCTTTGTTCCACTTCAGCACATCTTCAGTGATTTACACCAGCCTTGGCTCATCTAACATACTCTTTGGTTAATAAATTGTAGCTTTGACATTAATTCCACAATCAATCCACCAACAATACAGAAATGGTAGTAAATGTTGCTCTGTTTTCACTTCTCTGTGTGTACAATGACATTCCAGAAATGTTTACGGGACTCTATGTAGAAGTGTCTCTGTAGTACCAGTCCATGTATAGAAAGAGGCAAATTAAATAGGATTTTCTAAATGTGGCAATTGATCATGAAAGCTTTTCTTTCATTGTCATGACACAGACATGACTAGTTGACCGAAGAACGTGTTGTAGTCGATATAAAAAAAAGATGTATATAAAATTGCTACCAGAAATAATGAGCAATGTTTTACAAAAATACATTGTTCCTATATTCTTTTATTCTTCTAACCTGCATCTTTTTAATGATTAATTTATTATGAATTTGCTGAACAACATCAGCATATATTTGCACTACTACAAACTGGAATTTATTCATCTAGCTGCACAATGGGATTTGTTTAGTTATCGGGGGTCAGTGAACATGTAACACAGTTTTATAAACTGATATTGAACAGGAAGAAACTGCATTAGAATGAAGCTAGAATAACAATAAGCCAAGGAGTCAGGTGAGCATTTCTTGTTTCAGCTGTTATATATACATTTTTTTCACTGTCAGGAAGCTGATTCTTTTTTTGAAAAAAATATTTTTTTTTCAAATCCTTACTTTTTTCCATTATTTTTTATTTAATTCAAATTCTTTGAGCTGAAACAGTTCTATTTGTATATATTTAAACTTGGGAAGGAGTTAAAATGCAGATATTATGCATCTCTTGGTTGGCCAAGAGATCNAAGTGGTCTGACAGTGTGTAGCTGAACCAAGCGTACAACGGGGTTTTGTCCCAGAGACAGTGAATGCCAAATGGCAACAGAATGTGTTGCAACATTTCAGTGCTAAAGGCTTTTAATACTACTTTTTTCTCTGTCTTTCTTTAAAAATTACAATTT
>VZTV01063335.1:0-11760 GCA_013400875.1 Anhinga rufa
GAGCAGGCACACCTACAGCAGGAACGTTATGCTACCAAAGATATTCAGTCTCTCAAAACACTGGAGAATGCAGGTATCGATCCTGATACCTCTCACATGCTAAGCAAGCGCTCTACCATTTGAACTAATTCCCCTTAAATTCCCCTTAAATTCCCCCTCTTAAATTTCCCCTCTCTATGAAATTGGAAAGCCAAACCATAGTCTTTGATCAATGATCTGTTTAAATTGTAGCCTGCTTCTCTGCACTTAACCCCTCCTGAATGAAGTTTTCACTGGTTTCTTTAAAGCTTTAAAGTTGTGAAATTGTTCATGTTAGTGATTTAGTGTCAGCACAGAAGTAACTTTCTGTATTGCTTCCTATGGGTTTGGATAAGTTCATTATATAAATATATTTTTATGTTATGCCAATAATATGTGATTTTTTTTTCTTAAGCTTCTTATTGATGATAATAACCCTTATTTTTAAATGGGAATGAATTCATTCTATGATTATTATATAGAGATAACCAGTATAGTTTTCCAAAAGCTACCCTGAAGCAGTGGATGATTTTGTAAAATATAGGATACAAAAAAAGGTGAAGTATCCCCTTGATTGTTCTTAAAATGAGTCATTGATCTTTCCTGAAATTGTTCTGTCACTAAACACACAACACCATTTGTAGAATGATTAATAGAACTACCAGCTTGGTGATTAAACAGCCAAGTGCTTTCCTGCTGATACTAAATATTATAATCTTGAAATGTAATTTTACAGAAAAGTTTTTTAAAGATCCACACCAGTTGCATATCACTTATAAGACACTTCTTTTTACAAATAATTTCAAATTTCAACTTTTATGAATGTATCAGAGTAAGTGGATGGCCTTATACTGAACATTATAAATGTGAATCATGGCCCAGATTAGCTAATTGTCTTCAGTAACAGTTTTAAAATATTTTCTGTAGTCAGCTGTGTATTTTCTGGTTCTTAAAGATTCTTCAGCAGATAATTTGTCATGACAGTTTCTGTGCCAGTAGCTCTTTTCTTTATTCCTGAGAGCTTTAATTAAATCTTTTAGATGTGCTTATCACTTCTCAGCACATATTTCAGCTATATTTTATTCTGGAGATCAGAAGAGTCACTTTCTTCTAGTTTTCAGAAGCAATGTGAAGCATTTTTATGAGATAGCTTCTTTCAACAATATTTCCATAAGTTAAAGCTTACACTGCATACACTTTTTAGGGTAACATGTTTGTCATCCATCAGCTCCATACTTGAAAGCCTCCTGCTGCCGTTTGCATTTACTGTCACTTGCAGAAAAAAACCCAAAACATTAGTGTATGTTACTCATTTTTCTTGAAAAAAGTCTCTGAGATGCTTTTAAATAATTGATTTTGTCTGCTTGCCTACACTGGAGGCACATTTAAAGATATAGCAGCAAACAAAAAACATGAAAGATTTTTGAAGCATCATCACAGATCTGTAGTGACCATTACCAATTAAAATTCTATGACAAGTCTCACACAATACAATCAGTAAATTCACCTGGGTGTGGCATCATTCCATCACAGCAGCAGCTGTAGTAAAGTTACTTTCCAGTAAAACTTCTGCATTTGCAATCACTGGTGTAAATATGAGGAAACAAGATGATCAGTATTTAGATTTTGAAGAAGTACAAATTTTCAAAATTTAAGCCAAACTGTTTACTTGACAGACACAAACCAGTTTTTGATGACATTATTTTATTTAAGAAGCCAATTAGTAAATATAAATGTATATTCTTTATTGCATTGCAGTTTTAAATAGACAAATTGAAATTACTCAGAAGCACAAATACTTTTGTGTTTTAGAGCTAAATGAAAAATTCATACTTCTACCCAGAACTGAACTACCAGAATGCTTGTAATTTGTTGCAAAGTACATGAATTCAGAATAATTAAGAAATTAGTTGTTGCCGTTACAATAAAGAGACACTATAGAAAAGTGAGAATGTGGAAAGTAGTGTGAAAGAGGTACACTAATTAGAAAGTGATGTATGACCAACTGATGGGATTTATAAGCACTAATGCACTTTGCAGAAGGTCCTGGAAACCTGTCATTTGAATGATTAATTATTTTTGTAAGTAGCTAGAAGATCTACTTCCATATTCTAGTGTCATGACCCCTTTTAAGGAGGAAGCTTGCAACTAAAGCTGGTTCCATAAGATATGAAAAACAAAATATCTTCTGATGGTATGGTGGGACAGTGTACAGCTAGAGAAGCAATATTGCAAAATTTGTTCCAAATGAGCTACGTTGTGTGAAACTGAAGCATATATAGCAAAGTTGCAAGACAGTTGTGATGCTTCCAGTTTTACATATTTTAACATACTGCAGCTTTTTTGGAGTACAGTACTATTCTAATAGATTTTAATTCTTAAGTGAGAAATATGGAAATATTATTTTGACATTTAGTTAGGCCAGATTTAATCTCAAAAAAGGAAATAAAATACATTATAATTATCTGAATTACTTAAATTAATCAAATTAATCAGAAAATTAACATTGATTGCAATGAAATATAATGGTGAAGATAGCCCAAAGTCTTTCAAAGGAGAAACTGCCACTTCATCTCATCCTTGAATTCATAATGCACACAAAATACCACTGGGTTTTACTGGACAGGGACAAGTCACAATCTGGAATATAAAAGACTGAACTTTGTGCTTTCTTCTCCTGCACTTTGAGACGGTAGCGTTTTCATGTAAAATAGAAACCCATGCTTATAAGTCTGAAAGGTTCTCCTTAGTCACTAAGGCTATGTGTCTTAAATGTAGTTGGAGAAAAAAACAGCTGAGGCAAAAAGTCCTCCAAGTCCTAGCAGAGTGTATTTCACATTTATAATTCTTCTGATGCAACTTAAGTATGGGTCTGAAAAAAAAATCTTAATTTCAAATGTTGTTTCGTATGCTCATTAATGCTTAATGAATATAACAGAATAATACCACACAAACTGGTATCCTGTTTTTGGTGGTGGACAAAAGTGTAAGACAGTAAGAGCAAAGCAGACAGGTAGACACACGACCCAGAAGTACAGTGCCAGATTCCAGGAAAATCAAGGTCAAGGAGTCCTCAGTCAGCAATAGTATCTTTTAAGGCTTATATAGAGTTTTTTTCTATTAAGTTGTTCAATATCTTTCTGGACCCCTGTAAAGTTTTTTCAATAGCCTGCTACAAGTCTCAAGACTTAATTGTGTTCTGTTAAAAGTTATTCTTTCTTGCATCAAACCTGCCTTTTGCTGATTTCATCTGATGCTCCCTACTTTCTATATTGTTAGAGATTGTGACCTGTTCCTCTTCATTCTACCATATGCATCCTGAAGTTTGTTTAGTCATCCCTCCTATGGAAGCTATCCCATATATTTGTTTACGTGTTTGTTGTTGTGCAAACCTTTTCCTGGTTTGTGTGATTTCCTCTCAGATACAGTAAATACTGTATTCAGTATTCATTTTATTGGATTAATATGGTAGCATAATAACTATTGTGTTGTCTATTTCTTTTTTAATAGTTCACATATTTTTTTTCTTTACTGTTCCAGAGCATTGTTACATTATCTTATCACTTTTCAAATTCTGCATAATTAACAACTTTTTCTCTTTCAAGGAAGAAAGCAACATGTTCTCACTGAAAAAGCAATGGGAGAACTAAAAAAGCAATAAGTTTTATAAGTGGAGTAATTCAGAAGTTTTCTACTTCCAGTCCTGCCTTCAGATTATTTAGAATCCACTTGTCATTAACTAATCAGAAGTTAGCTATTCCTGTATGACTTTTTTCTTCTTTTCTGAATATTGACAGTCTGATGATCACTTCTCACTGAATTGATCTCACCGTCACTTTACTGACCTGAAACTGTCATCTTTATAGGCATATTTATAGAACTTTCATTAGTTTCTGGTCTTAATTCCATTACATTGGGAATTTTTCTTTACCACAAGGTTTTCTTATTATATTTTTTGATAACATGTTCTGGATTTTGTGCAACACCCCAATTTGAATGGTTCTGTTCTGCTACATAAAGACTGAGAGGAAATAATTATTCCAGAAAACTTCTCTGTTTGTAAATTTTCACTTTAAGATTACCAGTTATGTTCTCCTTTTTCCCCTTTTCTGTAGTTATAAAATATTCTAAAAATTCTTCTTTTACTACATTAGCTCAACAATAGAAAAAAATGTAAATTCTCATTGTCCATTGGGCAGGTTTCCTCCTGTCCAAAACTCACACCAAATTTGTATATAGATTTACATGGGATTTTAATCTGATGTATACATACAGTTACTTTCCTAACCACAGAGGAAAGTATATATGAAAGACTGCAATAATAATATATGTATGAAATTTTACAGTGGGAGAAAATAAAGAAAAAAAGAAGTTAAAAGACAAGATACAAAGGAACTGAAAAGATACTCTACTTTTTAACTTCTTAGTTTGTTTTTACAGTACAGGTATGTGTAGTAATTCACAAACAATTGAAATACAGTCTTCCTGCTCAAAAAGGCTTGACCTCTTTCAAGATCACTGTTTTACCTAAAAGTTATGTAAATATGCACACAAGTTGTTCAGATTTTTTTGTTGTTGTTTTTGAAAGACAAATTAGAAGCGGACAAGGAATAACTCTTTTCCGTATCACTGTGAGCCACTATGATTCATCTCCATCCTTTAGAGATTCTGAATGATGATGTGCAAAATTGTTTCTTGAGCTTATTTCAAACTCCAAATACTGCCCTTTTTTCTTCTACCTTTCTAGACAGAGAAATAGTAATGTATCTTTTCTGTATCCATTGTGGTGTGCCTTACATGTATATATTTATCTACAAAAAATGAACACAATCAAGGAGGATATTCATGGGCCTGTCAGCATTTGTGCTGCTTATAACCTTGTGCTTCTTTGCTATTACCTGTAAAGAATTTGTCTAAGTTATGTTTTCATTATCATTTTCACGCTTCAGCTGAGATATATTCCAAAATTTAGAAAATTAGAAAAAAAAAATAAAAGATGTATCATTCAAGGGTTCTCATAGTTCTTAGGTTCAAATCTAAGAAGTATGTTGAGGGGAGGATGTTTTGGGTGTATATTCTTCCCCTAGACTTAAGATCTTCTAAGCCAAACAGCATCTCAGACCTAGAGAATGCAAGTGTATTCTTCTTGGAGGGACTTTCGGAACTTCATTCTAAAGATGACACTGCCACTAAGGAACTTCTTTCCCTTCCCAGTACAGTGGCACTTGTCACAAAAATTCCCAAATGATAGTAGTGCCAAACTGAAGGACTGTAAAGTAGAAGTTGAGCTAAGATTATTCATATTATTTGTATTTTGTTTCCAAATTTCTAGGTTATAAGGAGCGAAGACTTAAGAAAGCTTACAAATTCTTACTAACACTAAAAGAATTCCACAGAAATTATTTATGTATGCTCTGAATTTGTGTTAGTGTTCCAAAAATAATTCAATGAATGTTAAAGATACATCAGTGTGCAGCTGTCAGTGGTGCTTCTTTCACAATTTTTAGGAAAAAAAAATGTTTCTCACATCAGGTTTAGGAATAATTAAATGCTATGTCTTCTTATTCAGAGGTAAACTAACTCAAACACATACATGTATTTATAACAAACAGCTGCCTATATTGTCATATATAATTATATTACCCTCAATTTTCTATCTAATATAACTTGAAAAAGATGAGTTTCTTACTTTACCAGAATTATATGGCCATCCATTACTAGAATGTGACAGTGAATATTTCTAATACTCTTCTTGCATCAGTTTATGAGGTTAATGGAATTATACTGGCACTAAATTGATCAAATCCAGTACCTACAACACAACACATGAATGGAGTTCAGAAGCATATGATGAAAAGCATAGCTTTTTCAGTTTCATTTTTTGTGTTTCTTAAATTTAGCAATGATAATGTATGTGCCTCTTACTTCTACATATCCTATGGCGGTGTCATTTATTTTCTAATGATTATGTGGATTCTCTGTCTTCTATAAAATCTTGTTCCTAAAGTTCCTAAAATCTATGAACATCTACCATGCAGACAATTTTCTCAACCTGGTTTTGTTATTTCTGACCTAAGTAGAATGATGCTTACTCTAAATCACCTGCTGTGATTCATAATTTTCAGGAAATAGAGAGAGAGAATACATTGAATCAGTTATGCCTGGTTTAACAAGATAACGAAAGCTGGATTCTGTTTCTGGTCACAGAAGAGCTTCATAGCATGTCAGTCCAATATTCATTTAATTGTCGATGCCATAAATAGAAAGATAAACATCTTTTTTATTATTATTGCAACAATATTTTCAAAAAGTAGAGGTTTTCAGGTGTCTAAAGAATAGTGTGACTGATTCGATCTTTGGAAGTAACAAAAGATTTAGAGATATGAAAAACTAAGGAATTGCAAAGCAACAGCCAGAAAGAGAATCTCAGCAGTAATAAAATTAATCTATCCAGACAAAAAAGAGAAAATACGAGATTTCTCTATTGATACTGAAAGCAAGAATGTTCAAGATATAAGACCTTTTCTTTCACTGAAAGTTATAAATAAAATTGCAGAAGATGTGTAATTAACCTAAATTACATATAATTTGAGCTTCTAATATATTCTTAATATATACATGCTTTTTTTTTCTTACTTTTGAGCAAAATTACACAATAAAACCACAGCTGTATATGCTCCAGCTTCTGAATAGGTCAAATGGATGGACAGGTTGCTTTTCAAGAAAAGAGTCTTGGACTCTTTCACTTGAAGAGAAGTGAGCTGAGAGGGATATGAATGAGATTTACAGAATCATGAGGTCAGTGGATAAACTGAACATGGCACTGTTGTTGACCAAATATGAGAACTAGGTAGCACTGAAGCCAGGACGAGAGCACGAATAACAGAAGCAGCAAATAGGCATGGCAGTTTGTGCAGACTTTTGCCCAGAAAAGGGACAGGAGACGAATATGGGAAACCACAGACTAGTCAGCCTCAACTTGATCCCTGGGACGGTAATGGAACAGCTAATCCCAGGAACCACTTCCAAGCATATTAAGGATGAGAAGATGACTAAGCAGTCAGCATGGATTTATAAAGGGAAAACTATGCCTGATCAACCTGATAGCCTTCTACAATTAACTGTCTAGCTTTGTGGATGATGGGAGAGTAATGAATGTTGTTTATCTTGACATTAGCAACACTTTCAACGCTGTCTCTCATAACATACTCATAGGCAATCTGATGCAGTATAGACTAATAAATGAACAGTGAGGTGGACTGAAAATTAGTTGAAGTACCAGGCTAAAAGATTTGTGTTTAGTGAAATGAATTCCAGCTGGAGGGCAGTCACTAGTGGTGTACCCCAGGGGTCAATATGGGGGCTAGCACTATTTAACCTCATTAATCATCTGGATTATGGGACAGAGTGCACGCTCAGCAAGTTTACAGGTGATACAAAACAGGGAAGAATCATTAATAGACCAGGCAATTGTGCTGTCATTCAGAAGGACCTCAAGAAGATGGAGAAATGGACAGACAGTAACCTTATAAAGTTCAGATGGAAATGCCAAATCCTGCACTTGGGTAGGAACAATGCCTTGCAGTAAGGCAGACTTGGGGCTGACTGGCTGGAAAGCAGCTTTGCAGAAAGGGAGCTGGGGATCCTGTTGGACAGCAAGCTGACCATGAGTCAGCAATGCTCTGTCAAGGCAATGAAGGCCAACAACATTAGGATAAGCACGGCCAGCAGGTTGAGGGATGTGATCCCTTTTCTTTACTCAGCACTAGTGAGACCACGTCAGGAATGCTGGGTTCAGTTCTGCATCCCCAGAATAAGAAAGACATGGACATACTGGAGGGAGTCTACAAAGGGCCACAAAAGTGATTGAGAACTTCATTGCTGTGAATCTGCCTTAAGAGATTACTCAGGCAGAATGTATTGGCTGGTTCCAAAAGGGATTATCTGAATTCCTGGGCAACAGGTCAGTAGAAGCATCCTGAAAGCACTAAGAAAAGTGTATCCTCAAACATTACTGACACAAAGGTTCTGCATGCTGGAGGAGTATCTAAAAAATCGATAGTAGAAACACAGCCAACTTATGTCCTGGCACTGTCACAATCAAAGACACTAATTAAACTTTTCAAAGGAGTTTGTAGATAATAGGTCAACTTGTGCTGAATTGTATTGAGAATTAGATACATTATGAATGTAATTTAGTGTGGAAAACTTCAGGCATCTTTTCTTACTGAAAAATTCAGAAAACTTTTTTTTCCCAATATGAAACCAAATCTATGGATGGTATTTGATAAATATGAATTTATTATTCTAACACATTGGTAAATAAATAAAACATTGTTACAAAAAAAGAACAAGGAAAAAAGGAAGAGTGCTCTGTATCTTATCCGATTCTGTTTTACCTCTTGTCTGTAACTGCTTTACTCTTCGTCTGCTTTACTCCCATTTAGGGATCAGTGCTTGCCCCCTGCTGTTTGCATACTTAAGATAATTTTACTGGTCCTGAGAGCACTTGTACTATTTTATCAGACATGGTAGGTCCTAAGATAATGAAACCTTCACATTACCAGATTACCATCACCCCATTTGTTGCTTTTCACTTCAGCTCCCACATGATTTCAGCAGTCAAAACCTTAGAAACCACAGAGCTAGAGATAAGTGCTTTGTGATATTTGAAAGCTGAGGTTCAAACTTCCAGTTAGATAATTTTCTAGCTGCATGCTATCTTTAACAGCCTGTGAGATAGTAGTTACTATCATGTCAGAATTTGAAGCTGGGAGGAATGGAAGGGAGCAGAAAACGTAATTGTAATGTGCACATTCACATTCACATCTCAGCACATGTGATACACATTATAATGTGCACATTCACATCTCAGCCTTACAAGTTTCAAAAGAAATGCTTTCACTGTTGCAAAGCTCGTAATCACAGAACAGCAGTGATGCACGGTATTTGTTTCTGTTCCAGCTGCTTCAAGAGATATCAGACTTTAATACTGTCAAAGATGAACAGTGCTTTGGGCAATGGTCCAAGGCAGAACATGGTGTATGGGCAGAACTCTCTAGTGCTTCCCAGAACTCTCATATAATTTTCATTCAATGACTATAACTAGGAGGCGTAATATTGAATGGTACTGCAGTATAGTAAGTAGTTGTTTTCAGGAAATAAATGGCTTATTTTGTTGAGTGTACATGTTTTTTTTCCTTATTTTGAAGTCTCGTGGTTTAGCCCCAGTCAGCAACTAAGCACCACGCAGCCGCTCGCTCACCCCCCCCTGGTGGGATGGGGGAGAGAATTGGAAGAGTAAAAGTGAAGAAACTTATGGGTTGAGATAAAGACAGTTTAATAGGGAAAGAAAGAGCCGCGCACGCAAGCAAAGCAAAACAAGGCAATCATTCACTGCTCCCCACGGGCAGGCAGGTGTTCAGCCATCTCCCGGAAAGCAGGGCTCCATCACACGTAACGGTTACTTGGGAAGGCAAACGCCATCACTCCCAATGTCCCCCACTTCCTTCTTCTTCCCCCAGCTTTATATACTGAGCATGACATCATATGGTGTGGAATATCCCTTTGGTCAGTTTGGGTCAGCTGTCCCGGCCGTGTCCCCTCCCAGCTTCCCGTGCACCCAGCAGGGCATGGGGAGCTGAAAAAGTCCTTGACTAGTGTAAGCGCTACTGAGCAACAACTAAACATCTCCACGTTATCACCACTGCTTCAGCACAAATTCAAAACATAGCCCCATACTAGCTGCTACGACGAAACTTAACTCTATCCCAGCTGAAACCAGGACATGAAGAAACTTCCTTTCCAGTTTAAATATTAGTGTAGTGTAGTGTACTGTGAAAAAACAGTACTTAACAAAGAACCTACCTGATATGATTCTAAAGATAGCCCGTTTAGTTTCAATACAAATTGGGATGGAGAATAGGAAGGAAGTGGACGGGGTGGGGCAGAGTGGGGAAGGAAGTTACTGTCTGCTATAGAGTTGAATATGTGGAAGAACTAAGAAGAAAGTAATAAACATTCATGTTGAACAACTGTTAAAAGTTAAGAATTCTGAAAGGGTAAATGGAACTAAATTGAAGCTGGCAACCATGTAATTACTGGGAAGGGAAGTGATCATGCTTTTTATTGGTCTGGAGATTTTGTAGGTGAAAATATTACTGTAGAAAGTGAATCTTAATGTATAAAAAGGAATGAGTTTGTGCCAAGTGCACTTCTTTTTTCAGCTATTAAAAAAATGCCCACAAAAAGCCTTCCATGCAAATCACACTTAACCAGAAAGGAGTGTATATAATATTGATATCTTCTTCTCTGTAGGACTAGATGAACCGTTCCTGTGTTCAGAAATCAAAAGTCATTTTTTAAAGAAATATTAAAGCACATACACGAATAAGTCTCACACTATCTACTTAAAAGTCTTAAACCAGCTACTTATAGTATCTACTTTCTCAGGTAGACTTTAGATTGTTTTCTTTAACAATAAGTCATTTAGCTAAAATTTCATGGGTTGTCAGGTTTTTTTTTCTTCTCTAATTTAATCTGGCCATATTAAAAAAAAACAACAAACATATTGATTGTATTATGTTGATCACTATTCAATATTTCTGACATCTCTTTCAATTTTTACTTTTAAATGTATTTAAATTTTGAGTTCTTGCAATACAAATGTCAAACAGTGATTTGCAGAGAATAATTGCAGAAACAATTTGTATTTAGCCTTAATGTATGCTTAACAATAGCAAAAGAGCTGAAGTATGCTTTATATTCAAATATAAGGTCATTTCCTGTTCTCTTATTGTAATATGCAAGGAATTACAAATTGGCACAATTACATGAGACTGATAAATAGTGATGAACATAGGAAAAAAAAAGCATTTTCAAGCAAGCTGTGAAAAGTCTACTTTTTTCCAGCATTCTTTCACTGTTATAGCAGATGATATGGATATTCTGGTTCATTCCAGTAGGTTCAGAGCATTCTAAAAACTAGAGCTAGAAAAGCCAGAAGGTTACTGTCAGTTCCCTAAAAGCTGAAATTATTTACTTCTTGTGTCCGTTTTGCTGGGGAGAGTGGATAGATTTTTTTCTTCTATCATGTAGCTGAAAGGAAGCATTTTTTTCAGAAAAGTGATTTTATTTGGGTATGCCATAACCTGGCATGATCTAAAATATTAGAACTGAAAAAAGATTCTATTATGCAAAGTCAACTGAACAAAAATATGTGATTATTTGAGAATTATGGAAAAACAATTTAAGAAAAAACAGACCTTTTTAAAGGTCATCTTAATTCTTATTATGTGCCAGAACAGTGAAATTGTTCTGTTATAGATGGGAATGAGTCTTCTCTGGAAAACCTTACTGTTAACAAGACCTGAATTTATGAACTGGTGTTTGAAAGAGTCCTTCTCTGTTTGGTACCCACTGCATAACGTTCATCCTCTGCCATTCTTACAGTGCTTAAACTGGGTGACTTACTCAATCTAATCTCCAGAAATATTAATTTCAGGTTCTGATCTGTACAACTACCATGATTCAGTTGCAAAGTGTTGTTTCTAGTTTACATAGCAAAAGTTTAATCAAAATTGTCATTTTTGTTATATTTGACCCTAGGGAAAATATTAAATGTAATTGTTTAGTATATTTCAGCAGTAGCTATTGTAATACACTGTACCCAGAAATGTACTATGGAAATTCATTCTGAGATTGTCCCAATCCAACTTCGGGAGGAGGTTTGATATGATCCCA
>VZTV01063338.1:0-13189 GCA_013400875.1 Anhinga rufa
TTTTCCACATGCTGTGAACTTCTTTCTTCCATTCTAGTTTCACTAGAAGCTCTTTGGTCGTCCATGCAGGTCTCCTGGCTCCTCTGCCTGACTTCTTCCTCCTAGGGATGCACCGACCTTGAGCTCAGAGGAAGTGGTCCTTGAATATTGCACAGCTCTCTTGGACCCCCCTGCCTTCTAGAGCCACAGCCCATGGGATTCCTCCGAGCAGGTCTTTGAAGAGGCCAGAGTTGGCCCTCTTGAAGTCCAGGGTTGTAATCTGACATGTCGCCCTGCTTCTACCACACAGGATCCTGAGCTCCACCATCTCGTGGTCTCTGCAGCCAAGGCTACGCCCAACTCTCACATTCTCAACCAGTTCTTCCTTGTTCGTTAGTATAAGGTCAAGCAGCACATCTTGCCTCGTTGGCTCCTCCACCACCTGCATAAAAAAGTTATCCTCGATGCTCTGCAGGAACCTTCTAGATTATTTGTATGCAGATTCTTTATGCTGGAATAAAAAGGGGCAAAGCAATAGGAGTCTGCTGTTTTCTATATCAGGGTACTGGAAGGTGTCTTAACCTCTGCAGCTGTCTTCCTCATGTAAGTCACCTAAATTATTGCAAGATAAATGCTTTTGTCTTCCAAGCTTTTCTTAAAATTGCTGTGAAACTGTGCTTGAGTGTTTCTTGAAACATACATATGTATTCAAATCTTAAAAGTTTGCTATTTAATTCCTAAAATATCGACAGTAATTATTCCCTGAGAAGTGGTATTTAAAGGTACATTAAATTTGCTAAGTGAAATTAAAATGAAGAAATAAAACCAAGCGTAGCATTTGTTTAAACCGTCATATGTTTGTTCAGTGGGACACAATCTTTCAGTGAATGTGTATTTTTTTTCTTCTGAGTTCCTGCTGCTCCTGGTGTGCAGGATGTCAGTATCCAGTATATTAATTTCTTGATAATTTCCTCATAGGCTTGTCATTATAGCATTAGGTGATTTGAACACAATTTCTGAATGGCTAAAGCCACTGTGAGCAGAGTGAAGTTGCACTCTGCCAGTGGATTTCACAACTGTTCTTCTGGCTGCCAGTGACTGCCCAGTTCTGGAGCCGGTCCTGTGCTCTCACTTCGTGTGTAGTGTGCTGTTGTGGGCACGTTCTTCTGCCTCTGTCCCAACCAAACTGTAGCCTTCCGTCCTGCCCCAGCCAAGCTCACTGCTTCAAACTCTTTCCTGTCTTTCACTGTTCTTACGTCAGTTTGAAATAGTTTACTGCCCTAGTCACCATCACACTTCCTTTCATTTCTTATTTTAGTCCAGAATCCTGGCCCAGGTAGTTTCATCGCATTATCTAATTTTTCACACACGCTGTCTCTGGTCTTCAGCCTGTTATCTCCTTTTTGTTTCTGGCCCATCTTTCTTTTCCCTGAAAGCTGGATCAAGGTCTAATTTTCATCCTACATCCACTTTGCCAAATTCCTTGCCTTTGCCTCTTGGTTCACCTGTTCCTAGCTCTTTGCCTGTCTGTACGTCCTGTACAAGATTAGAGAAACGTAAACTGAAGTGATTATGATGGAACAAAATAAAGCAGAAAAGGCATAAAAGTAGTTGCAGAATGATGAGATATCTCCCATTCCCTATTATTTGTAGAAGCAAAGCATCAGTTTCCAATGTGGAATGGAAATGCAACAGAGACATCAACAATAACGACTTTTCAGTTTACTAAGAATATTATCATTCATTGTTACAAAAAGTGAATCTGGATTTGCTTTGTTGTATACTGATAAAATGCAATAAAAATGCTTCAGAACATGGTCTGCGATTTAAAAATCAAACAGGTAGTAGTAATTTGGATTTTTCAGTAAAAAATGGCAATTTCAGCAACAAAGTATGCCTCTACTTACTTTCTCGAAAAAATAACTGTGTGCCATGCAGTGTTTATAATTTATTAAATACTGCTTCGATCCCTTTGGTTTTTATGCAAACACCACTTTTGAAAGTGAAATCTCTACTTGGATATTGAATTCCTCCTTTCATTATGTTATTTCTCCAAGCTCTTCTTTTCCTTCATCCTCAGGCTTTCCTCCTCTGCCCTGTCTCAATTTTCACCTTTATTCACAATGTTCATTCACATTAATCTTTTTGCACGTGTACTCAGCTCTTCCCAAACGCACCTAAATGTTCTTCAGTGATATTTGACTTTTTACGATTTTGTTTGTGTTACCAGATTCATACGATTTCCTTGTCCTTCGCAAATGTGCAGAAGCCATATTTGATCGTCAATATCTGTCAAAAGAACTGGGTTTTCTGAAGCTTTAGGTCATTGCTGGGCAGTGGGAATTGCTTGTTGAAGACTTTCTGAGGTTACTTGTACCAGTGAATCATCTTTGATGGTGATCACTAATCCATCGTAAAATAAAGTTGTTAGTAAAGAAGAAAAATTCTAAGCATCAGATACTTAAGTTGTTTGGTCCTTTTACTCTCATTACTGGATACCAGAATTTGGATACAAGAAACTGTTAAACCAACTGCGATGTTTCTTTTTTTAATTTATTTAAATTTTGTAAATATGCTATCAGAACATACTCTTGTCTTTGATTCTTTGATGTTCATTCTTGCTGTGTGTGGAGGTGTCGAAGGCCATCCTCTCGACTGGCTTTTGGGAGCAGTGTGAATTCCTTTGACAAATCTCTTACGATATGGCACAAAACACTCTCTCCTAATTTATGAGTATCTGGACTTCTAAATGACAGTGTCAGTCTATACCATATTAAGAGGGACACATTTTTGTCTCTTTAAGCTTGATTTAGAAGCAGCTTCTCTGCTTCCATGAAAATGAGAGTATAGACTGAACTTAAGCATTGCTGTCATGTGATGGATATCGAATGGTCTTGTTCATTGATGGTGAACGTGCTCAGAATGTCCTGCTGTACTGTGAGCTCAAAATCTGTTTAAATCTACCAAAGTCCAGGGTATTCTGTAAAAACATCAGATATTGCTGGTCTATTTTGTGTAAATTTATTTTTAATAGTTTACCACCAAAAAAAGGGGGTCAAGAGAAAAGGAAAAGTCAATACCTGTCACATTAAGTGACAGCTCCACCTTTTTAGCAACTAGGCAGCAGTAGAGTATCTTTCTTGAAATCTTGAATATCATTTTAGAAGTATATGTAACTTCTTTTGTAAGCACCAAAACACCTTCAAAAAAGGTGGGCAATTATAAAAAGGGCCATGTATATTAGGCACTGAAAACAGTAGAGCTACACACAAGCTACATGGTTTGACTGCTTAGAAAACAGAAGCAACTCATTAAAGAAGGGCGGTTCCCACTGCATAGAAAGCTTCACAGATTAAAAGGTGTTTGAGTTGGAAAAGCCTCTTACGACATTGTCAACTTGCAGGACTATTTCCTACTTTGGATTTTCAAGGCATTGCCTAAGGAGCATTAATTTATAGCTTATTTTTAAACCTCTAAGCGATTATTTGCACTGTAGGTGTTTATATGGTAATTTAGTGAAACTGCTTTGTACATGGGTAATTTAAAACTGTGAATTCCTGTATTTCATTAGATTGGTCTTCACATTCCGTGAATGTGTGGAACAGGGACTATGTAATAGATTGGAGTCACTGTTAGTTCATATTTGTTTTCTAATACAAGCATACTCTGTGTTGAATTATATTTCAGTTATCATCACTTTCTGTTGACTGCCAGTCTTTGGTCCAGGCCCTTCAGGAATTGCCTCTGCATCTGAGGTTGAATGTAGCTGCTGAGCTTGTGCAGGTAATGCTGTGAATTTTCACAAGAAAATGCAAATATTTTGAGTGAAACAATCTATGCAAGAATGATTACTTTAAACTTGGCCTTCAAACATAAGTAGAATGTATTTTATAAGTGAATACGTTTCTCAAGACCGGCATGTCAGATGACACGTAATGCAGGGTACCCCTCTGTCAGCACTTCTTGTGCTTTGTCGGCTTTAAACAAAATGCTTTGATGTGCAGCCCATTAAATTTGAAGCCAGGTATTGGAATGTTTGACATGGAATGACTGCACTGTTCTTGTATTTGCTTCTCTTGTTAGCAGCTGTTAAAAGCTTGCACCAAAATTTTGAAAGTGCTTTCACATTCTTTCCTGTTAATATGTTAACTGTGATTTACTCTTCTACACAGCTAATATCAACATACATGTTTGTTCCATGAATCAAACTTACATCTGTGCTAGAACAGGTAGAACTGTCAATCAAACAGGTAAAGAAAATGTCATTTATGCTCTGGTGGAAAAGAAAAAAAGCAACAAATATTAGGAAACAATGTTTCTTCAGGCTCTGAAAAAGAAAATATTCATGTATGGGCAAAAGAACCAATGAGACTTAAATATAAAAACAAATTCTAAAAAAAAAAAATCCATCTGTTAAAGCAAGGAAAAAGAAACATGACCCTTACAGAGAAAATTTTACTTCTCTGTAAGATTTTACTTCTTACTTTGCATGAAATGTTTCTGTGACTGACACAACTATGCTCTTTCTTAAGGGAGCTCAGATATGTCTGTCTGCAGCGATGATGTCTGAGGGAATCTGCAAATAAATGTTAATTTCAAATACAGTTTTGTTAAGAGTTCTAGTCACAGTCTTTAACTTCTATCAGGGTTATAAAGTGTGTGAGGACATTTGGTCTTTGCTTGGCATTCTGACCGGTGGTGTGGTCATCAGATATGCTGCAGAGTTATTAACGCCAGGGCATCCTGATAAAAGCAGAATGTGTGTTCCACAGTTAAATAATGAGCTGCCATCTCCTGTTCCACTGTTTGATAATGTTTTGTTACAGCTGTATACTATAACTTTTTCTAAATGATTTTCAGCAGCCTGTAGCGTGGTTTGCTTTCAAGACTGGAATTTTGGAGGGAAGGCCTGACACGGGATAATGTTTCTAACCAAATTCTGACTTCGGTCATTCCAAAATTCAGACTATCGATGGGATTTCATTACAGAAGAATTAAAGAAAAGTAACTCTCCAGGAAGTATCTGTGAAACAATGGAACTTGCTGATTTAGCATACAATCTCATATTCCATAATAAGGGATAAAAGGAGTTTGTAGTTGCTTTTGTAAAGGTATCATTAAGATAACGTCTACTTCTGAATTCAATTCTGCTGAAATTCATTGTACCTTCTTAAGTGATCAAATATAGGAAGCATGAATTACAATCCAGATTAGACGGAATAGTGAAAATGAGTTTTTCTACTGATTTACTCCAAGTCCTTTCTTGTACTCTTAGGCATCAACACCTGCAGAGCTCCCACAGATGAAATCTAAATTTACTGAAGACGGCAAGAGGAGAGAGCTTCTATTCCAGCGGCCTCTGGCTCCAAGTCAAACAGTGTTGGTTTCCCATCCCGTTGGTGATTCTGTTGCTCCATCAGAGCCTGGAAGTAAAACTGCTCCCAGGGCAAGCGCAGCAAAACCATTTGAGAGAGCCCATCCACTATCAAAGCAAGAGACTGACCCTTTGGAACAAGAACTAGATCGTCTCCTAAGTCTAGATGCTCCCATTGATACAGAAGACGGACCTGTGTCAGGTGCATTATCCCCCACCGTAGCAACTGAGAAAGATTTGAAAACGGATAGCAAGTTAAATGGTAAGATTCTCTTCTCCCGGTTATTTAATTTCCATTGCTCTCTGTTTTGGTGATGTTTTTGAACTCCTGCTTAGGCAGTCACAGTACTGCTGTCATCATCTCTGTCATACTGCGTTTCATGTATCTGGGGCTATGTTCTGACCCATTTGTTCCTTTTCAATTTCAACTCCCCACTAACTAAACTGTCACCATTGTCAGTTCATTTTAAGCATTGAGACATTCTTCTGCAGAATAGCATTGGTCTTATGATTCAACAAAATTTTAAATTAAAAAAAAATAAAATAAGGTACTTCTAGAGAATTTTAGTGAGAGGAAGATAATGTTACATAAAAATTTTATCAGCCTTGGTTCACTGTGCTAATAGCATATAGAAGAATTGTCAGCTATTTCTGATGGCTGCTTATAAATGTTCTTTTCGAACTTCACTAGCAATGATTTTACAAAATGAAGTTTGGTATGGCAACAAATCATATACAAAAATTTTAATATTTCAGAAAAGTCAGCAACACCTTCCTTTGCTTTGCTTTCCTAGAAGTTACACTAGTTTGTTAGTTTTGATAGAGACGGTTTGCTACTCCCCAGTCTGCAATGCTCTAAAAGAATTCTGAGCATCTCTGATTTTTTTGTGTATGATTTTCTTGCCATCTTAAAAACTGAGTCCAAGATGGTTGAACACGTAAGATGTCACCACAAGCAATACAGCAAAACTTGTTACTAAAGACGATCTTGAAATGCCCTTTCATTTCCGTGGTATGTCAGGCTTTCCACTCCAAAGCACAGTGTAAACCCCTCAGGAGAACAGTGCCATCAGAATATGGAAGCATACTGTGCTGTATAACCCGGCAGGGCAATCTCCGCCGTGGCCTACTGCCCCTCTCCACGTTGAAGCGAACGCTGCATCAGGCAGGATTGTGAACAGATCGCAGTAGGGGGATTGCTTATCACCTGTCTGCTGCAGACCAGGCCCTGTCCCCCTCGAATCAGGTGGAAGCCACGCTGCTCTGGTTGAGCTTATTAAGCTGCCTCATATTTTTTTTTAATTGTTGCTACTTTTTTGGAATATGACTCGCTATTCTTCCAGAGAGAGAGACTGTGTTTAAATAGAGTCAGTTGTGCGTTAAAAAGCAAAATGATCCAGGACAAAGAGCCAGTATGGGATTGCTTCCAGAGTTTCAAGTCTGTTCTTTTCACTTTTTAGACCTTTTAAAACCAGATATGGCTGCAGAGAAGAGTACAGCACCACAGCAGCAGCAAAGTTCATCTAGAAACGTTACTGAGGAAGAGCTTGAAGACTGGCTGGACAGCATGATTTCCTGATGCTTGCATTTTCCTATGTGAATAAGTGAATATAGCAAACATGGAGTAGAAAGTTGATCTTCCTTTATCTCATTTCCTTTATCTGTTTCACTTTGTTCAGTATGTCCAATGCCTGCTTTTCTCTGCTGGCACCTAAAATTCTCTGCAACCAAAATTCATTTAGATGTGATTGAAAATTGTCTAAGATATTAGAAAGGTCTAATATTTGTGATGAAATTAGGATTGTCTTTGCTAAAGATGCAGGCTGCGGCACACTAAGAAAACAGTTCTTTCAGCTTGTACTTGCTGTACGTAGTCCTTAAAATAAAGCTATGCATGAACAACGAACACGTGTGGTTTTAGTCACCATCCTCATGCCACATTTCTATATCGTAGAAAACTGAGAAAGAAGCCAGCAAAGGTAATATTTGGTTTCTAATACTTTATTGCAGTGGGCACTTTTTATTAGAAGAAAAAAAAAAAAAGAGCATAATCCTAGCAGCTTCTACTTGCAGATGACCATAGAGCATTGTTTTATTTTGGCCTAAGATTTAAGTTGTGTTCATTTTGATACAGTGGATGTCTTTTAACAGCAGCATCTAATAAGCTGTTATTGAAGGTAGTATAGAAACAAACTTCAAGTGCCATTTCATACAGAAAGACAGAAAAGCAATACAGTTAATGGATCTGTTCATCGAGAACACTAACATAAATAAAAAGTTTGCATAGCTATGTCTACAGAGGTTTTAAGGCACTTCATGTTTCAAGGTCGACGAAGTGTTTGAAAATGTTCTCTTTAACTGCTTAAAGCTTTTTCAAGCTGTGTCTTAATACATTCACTAGCAAGTACGGGCAGGGGGGAAACGGGAGAGCAGTTAGTTCAGGTATTTTTTCTGAGGCATGGCCTCTGATGTTCAAGTTCTTAACTGTCAAATGTTGTGCAATTAAGACACCTTTTAGCCCTTTCAACTGTACTGCCAAACGCTAGGTTAATGTTGTGGTTAAAACGTTGTTATCATTTCAGACCACATTTGAACTGGAAGGGTTAAGTTAATCCGGCATAGTTTTCTCTTGTCTAATTAAAATTCCAACAAAAGACCTCTTTCATATGTGGTAGGTACAAAAAGCCTATGAAATAGTGTCAAATTTTATGTATGTCTTGAAGTTTAAAGACATTTAAAGCAAATACAAGCTGTGAAATTACACCATGAAAAGAAAAGAAATCTTGTTGTATACTGGATCTCAACAGTTCGTGAATAAATAATTTCTTTTTGTGATATTAGCCAAGTTGATCCTCATACTGTTTCCGGAAGCAGTCCCCTGCTGGGAAGAAGTCCCAACATCTTTCTTGGTACATCTTCCACACAAATGACTCCTGAAAATGATAGAGAGTATTTATTTTAACAGACACCTTGCAGTTAGTGCTCTAGATAAACTGTTAACCGTAACAGGTACTGTGCCTGTTACTATGGAGTAGAGCTGTGAAGACATGGAAATGCAAAGAATGTTTGTAAAAGTATTGCTCTGCACTTCTCTTGCTTCGGTACGACTGAAATTGAAGCCCTACTAGAAAAATTGTGTAAGTGTAGATTAATCAGCCCAGATATATCGGAGCAAACCAGTCCCAGTCTGTATACATGAAATGTGGTTGAGTTTGCTTCGAAAGCATTGACCTGTAAGGTGCTTTCGTAGCGCTCGTGTAACAGCTTCTTGGTTGAGACAGGATTTAATTGTATCATTATTTTTTGTATGTATTTACATTTAGGTCCTAGCAACACCGAACGTACATACACCTCTCTATATATACATCGGATATAGAGGTATAGTGGATATATATGGATTTAGACTATAAATAGAGTAGCTTTACTACTTAATCTTTTGGGAATAAACTATACCTGGTATATCTCAGGGTTTAATTTCAAAGTTAACTGGTAATCTGACTGTCATCTTAAGTGACTTCTGAGAGAGTTCAGTGCTGGGCAGAATAGCACACTGCTGCAGCCCACCCCTCCCTTTTTTTTAACCCTTCCTTTTCTTTCACTGGCAGAAGGCCCTTGGGGGGAGGTGGCATCACCTCTCCTCCTTGGTGGCACATCAGTTCCACCTGGTGGTACACAGCTACAAGGCTGGGGAAGATAAAAACGTTGAAAGATAATCTTAATAAAAAAAAAGAAGTAAGTTTTGTTTCCCACTCACTTTGCCAGTATGCTCAGTTTCATCCTTGTTAATGAGATACATTAAAAAGAACCTGAAACAAGCACATGAGGCAGGTATTAGTGCAGAAAATGTAACATCTCTGCCTGACCTTTCCTGGGCTGGGGTACGTGAGGGAGATTATCCCAACCAGCAAAGTAACGATCTTGCCAGGCATCTGCAGTGCTTGTACTAAAGGGGAAACTTCTACCCTCCGGCACTTCTCCTGTGTAAGTGCTAACAGGTGTAAAATCTGTAGAAGTAGAAAACCACGGTTTAGCATTTTTTCATTTCAGTGCTAGGAGCAATAGCTGGTTTAGGCATATGCCAGCTCTTGTGCACACATGCTCCAACATTTCACCTTGGAAGAAGTTACTATGGCTACTGTGCAAGAAGTCAGAAGTGTGGCAAATACTCAGCTGCACCGGGACGTCCAAACACTCGGGCCATACGGCTCATAGGCTGAGCCCAGCTATCTCGGGCACCTGCGCTTACGCGAATGTAGCGAGCGTGAGCTGATGAGGAAGGCTGTATGCAGAGTACTAACAAGGTCTGTTTAGACATAACACAGCTCTTGGTTAGCCGCTTCGGAGGCAGTGCATTTGGAATTAAACTTGGCATGTGCTGACTTCAACATCTGCTAATTAAAAGGCAACCTGGTTAGAAAGACTGTTCGCTGTATATTCTGATATTAAGGAAATGGCCATTTTTAATTTTCTGTGAATTACAGGTTCCCATACACCAATTAAGCAATTGGCTATCGCACGAAAAGCTTGGAGCCTGTAGGCTGGTAAGACTACGGATGTTAATGGAAATTTGCCTCACAAAAGTGACATGCATTGATTTTCAGAGTCAGTTGCGCTGCAAGGATTAACGCAGCCTCCGCTCCAGGAGGCACACTGTTGGTTTTTGGTTTGTTTTTTTTTTTTTTAAATTTAAAAGTTCAGAAGCAGTATTCCAAAGCCAAACTTCTGAGACTTCTAGAAGATACCACTAGTTCAGCTCCTTAGGTTCTGCTGGCCCAATGCTCATATAATTATTATGGGGGGGTTGGACGGGGTGATCTCTCGAGGTCCCTTCCAACCCCTACCGTGCTGTGATTCTGTGATTATTGTTGTATCAGTAACTAATGCCACCAGATTAACTTTTGAAATACCCTCTTTGATCTGCTCTGTATTTAGCAATGAAAGTAGAAGATCACTGTCTTGGGAGTCTGGGCAATAGTCTAAACACACACAACTCCTGATTGCTTTGAGGCTTCAGAAAGCTGCACTATCACTAAAGAACTATAGCATCAGACTTGTGCATTACTTTTCGTAGCTTATCTTTCGGGAATCTTCCAGAAATGCTTCTGTTTGTTTGTTTGTTTTGATGGTTTGGTTTGGTATTTCTTTTTGTCAAACTGAGGCTAATTTTCAATGGTCTCATCAACGTTACCAAGCCCCCAGAAGTCACAATCAAAACTTCCAAACTAAAGCAACGTATTAAACTGTTGTTGCCTGCCATTCCTTCCAGAGGCGTAAGGAGTTGGTGTGCCTTCAGGTCTCATTCCACTACGGCAGCTCGTGTGTAAGGTGAGCACTTAAAAGATACCCAGCAGTGTGGAGTAGAGGAGGGGAGACCAGAAAGGAATCCCTCTGTTCTACAGCATTCTGCCGTAGGATTGTCAGCAGCCTGTGCACCCAAGTTACTCTGGAGCTGAAAGCTCTCTTTATCGTAATTCCAGTAGTAAACTATACTTACAGATAGTTTGCCAAGTTGTGTTCTTGCAAAGTATGTGTTTCAAAGCCATGCGGGGTTGTGTCAAAATAGTCGTTGCCGATTCCACAAATAAAACATTTGGTCTGGAAACACAAGTTGTAGTTACGAATTAATTTTAACTCAAAGATGCTATCTTAACTGGTAACAGTCTAGATGAATAAGAGTAATGAAAAATGTAGTGTGCTTGCTCATACCTCCATATCTTCTCTCACTTGTTCTTGCTGGTCTCGTAATTCACCAAAAGCATCAATAATCAGACCTATTTCAAATGGAAAAGTAGCAACACCTCAGTACTTAGCAATATTCATGTTTCAAGTAATGTCCGTCAGACATCCTCCACTGTCGTCGGAGTTTAGCGTACTTCTGTCTAGGTTGAACAATTCAAGGTACCATCTGCCAATTTCCTGACATCTAACGTTTGCTTACACTGCACTCCGAGCAGTAAGAATTTCTCTTACGTAGGAGTACAATCCTGAGAGTGGAAAGGCTTTTCAGTACTTATGCTTTGGTCAGCTTAAGTCATCTCTTTTATTCCCACAAAAGAATTCAGCTTTCATTCTCCTCCTCACGGAACTCTTGTAACCCAGCTTTTGTTCAACAAAGACGACTCTGCTCTCCCAGGCCCCCCGGCCAGTTTGTGATGCTGCTTCACATTTGATTTGAAGCATTATTCCACCACTTCCTACATATTAAGAATAGTTGGATCATTTGGGGGACTGTGACATTCATAACTTTTTCTCAGCAGAGATGTATTACATTTTTTCTTTGCCACCAGCTTGCCATAAAAAGGTGTTTTCTCCTAACAGCCTTAGGTCAGTTTATACAATGAGTGCTGAATACTGACAGTCATCGAAGAGAGGTCTCCTTCTCTGAAAACCACAACTGCAAACCCACTAAAACTGCACATCATCCTCTAAAGAAAGGAGGAAATGGGTATGTGGCCATGGTGACTTTCTCCATGTCACCTCCCCTTTCCAAGGGGAAAGTCTCCATTCCCTCCAAACGAAAGGTGTGAAGGGTGGCTACAGCAAGGCTCTCCAAGTTTAAATGGTTATCACAGGAAGAACAGTGGTCCTGCACAAGCTGCGTCATTGCTGGATAGTTGTCGAAGTGTTCATAAGCACTGTAACCCAGGCAAGTTATGCTTCTTGCGCTTTGTCTTTGTGTACTACTTGAGACGGTGCATTATTTATGAATTAAGTATAAAATTATTACTTTCAGAATTAATGATTTTATCAGCTCAGAGGTAAGTTTTTATAGCGATACTGCTAAGTTTGCGTCAAACACAAATATGGTTTAAATACATTGCAGAACTTAAGTAAACAAAACTCTCACAGTCTCTACTAAGGTAAGTGACGGTACCTTGAATAATGGCCAGTAGGATAACAATGACGAAGAAGAAAAATGTGATGTCAAAGACAATTCGATACATTTCATAAGGGTCTCCAGCAGGATCCTCGATTTCATCTCCAATGCCACCACCAGCTCTTACACCCACATACATGTGGAACAGGTAGCACTAAAAAAGAGGAAAATTGCAGATATCTTTACCATGAATGATTCTGTTTGGTTTTTTTTTTCTTTTTTTTTGTTCAATGATTCTGCTCTGCTAATTCTCTTCACAAGTTCGAGTAACAAAGAACACACAATATCACTCCTCATGGATCACACACACTGCACCAAAAATCTGTTACTGTCTTAACTAGTGTGATCACATCTTCAAGTACACTTGCTAAGAGAGGGAGTCAGCATCAGCTGTTACCCTCTCCTCACTCCCTAGGTCTGGCTTACAGACTAAGACCATTGGGGGGCATTTTTCTTGTATTTGTGACTGTATTCAACTATATTCTACCCCTTCTATTAATTCCTAAGGTTCTAGCTTGCTCTGAGTAAGCAGGGGACATCTTTTAAAGTCTTGTAATGGAGTTTAGATATGATGGTAAATATTGCCATAAAAGAAATAGTGACATATCACAACAGGTACATCTATCCGTGTTTAGGTTGTTTCTGGATAATTTCATTTTTCAATACTAGATGTCTGGTTTAGTATATGGTAAATTATTTATGAACTGGGAA
Source organism: Anhinga rufa (assembly GCA_013400875.1). Taxonomy (NCBI): domain Eukaryota; kingdom Metazoa; phylum Chordata; class Aves; order Suliformes; family Anhingidae; genus Anhinga; species Anhinga rufa. The sequence continues at coordinate 12,942 of VZTV01063338.1, forward strand.
GCATAGCCTGTGTTCATTTGATGCAGAAGAAATCACTTTACAAGAACGTTGCTGTGTGTCATACTTCTGAACATAAAAGTCTTCATAGAAAAATCTTTAAAAATTTGAATATCTAAGCTACGTAAGTCTATTAGAGTGGAATCTTCTGCTGGAGTGATATACTACTGATGTTCCTGTGTGAATCAGCTACAGGATCCTGTAAACCACCTTCAGTCACACAGTGCTAAAGACACATGGTTAGAGACAAC
>VZTV01063341.1:0-28661 GCA_013400875.1 Anhinga rufa
CCCCGCCCCCAAACCCCACTCCTCTGGAGCCTACTATATTTCTCCTATTTCATAACTACCACTATTTCTGACATCTTTTGAGCAAACTTCCTAATTACAGAGCCTAACTCTTAACAAAAGATCATCATAACTAATAGGTTTTAAACACTGAAACAATACACAAGAATTAAGCACATATTCTTTCTGGATTGTTTCTTCAAGAATAATAGATATTAAACATGAACCATTTATTTTCATCTTCCTGCCTTTTCATGTCAACAACCCTTTGTACATTTTCTATCATTTACCTAAGTCTAGTCTTAAGATGAAACTCAAGAATTCTTTTGAAAAGTTATTCACAGTTGTGCCACACAAGAAATAACTGCTCTGCATTCCTGTACTTTACAGCCTTCAAATAAATAAACTGGGACATTACAGTGTACACTAATAAGCACCTATCAATAAAAACTTCCTGCATTACCCTGATCACTGGAAATCAGGTGCCATGAAAGGCAAGGGGCAGAAAAGATGAAAATGGGAAGTACTGCTGATGGAAATATATACAAAAGAAAGAATTTCTGAATTGGCCCTTGCTTACCTTATCGTAATCATATTGTGAAGAACATCTGTTGTCAAATCTAAGATATAAACAGCGGGCTCCTGGAATATGTACAGTTTCTTTAAATTTATAGTTATCCCTGACGGGATGAACTGTTTCTACAGTCTTCCCAGCAGCCCAGGGAGCAGGGATCTTCAAACCCGTAAGAAAACCTGGTTCTTCTTTCTCTTCCAGCATTCTGAAATTACAGCGAAAAATTAGTCCTAAAGTTCACCACACTGATTTCTACTATATATTCAGACATCAAACTATTAAGTACTTAAAATCACTCTCAGTATTGAAACACAGTGAAACAAAGTGTTGACTCCTCATTTTAGGCGTAACTGTATTGAGGGAACAGGCAGAACTCAAATAGCATGAACTCTGTACATTAGAAATAACTATGCCAATCTCTACTCTGTAAAATCTGAACTTTTCCCTATGTTTTCCAATTTCCAAATTATGGTAAACAAGCTAAGTAGCACCATAAAAAAGTAAATGGTACTGTTGATAGATTCTAACACACAACTGGTAGCGCAAAAAAAAAAAAATTCCCTCCTGGGACAGCACCCAAAACTGATTATACAGTCATAAACCAATATGCCTAATATTTCACTGAAGCTTGTAATTTGGAGGAAGATTGAAAAGAAATTCTTCAGAGTTTTCACACAGTATATTACACATTATCACAAGATTAATACTGCAAATTCTGCAACATTGCAAATAGCTGTGATAAGCATTTTTTAATTTAATTTAGCTGTGTGTTTCTGTTCCTAAGCAGAAGCTGTATAACTTTGAACTGAGACACAGGATTTAAATGCAGGGCTTAAAATTGTTATATTTCTCTATGTAAATGAAAGCATTTAGTATCTTTCCAATGGTTTTAATACTGTATCTCATGCTGCCAGAGCAATATACGTTTTCTCACAATGGTCTTCCTTAGCCTAATTTATCGTAAGAGGAACATTTAGAATTTGTAATGCTTGAGGTGAGGGAAAAAACAGAAGAAACCATACCCTATGCAAACAACCTGAAGATATTAATCATATAATTCTACATGCAAAAAACTTTTAGAACTAATTGCCTTTTGTAAATGCTTATATATCTCTAAGACAGCCTTACAAACCGTTACAGCTTTGCTTTTAAAAAAAAGAAAAAAGTAAAATTGCTGCTTGAAGATTTATCCCACAGTAATGGTCATATAAGCATTACAGCTAAGATATTTTATCCCATGAAAAGACCCAAGTGTAAAGAAAAATCACCTCTCATCAGGTAACAGCTTCCCTCTCTGTTCTGATGCACCACTAGGGGAACTGTTCAGTTCTGAGAAAACTGGAGACTGAGTTTTAAGCAGCAGTGCAGTCTGTGGCACAAAATATACAGTGTTAGAAACATGCAAAGAGTAAGTAATTTTAAAATCTTGGTATTGAAATATATTCACAATCACACTGTATGTTGCTATTGACAATAAATCATTACATAGTAGCTGTTGTACGAAGTCAAATTTAATATTCAGCATTATCAGCTTTTGTAGCTGTTGAGCCATTCTTAAACTATGATCTGTGGATCACTTACTGCAGAGAGTTGACCAAGTTCTACAGCATTTGAGAACACACATGCCACATCTTTTTTCCTTGGAAGACGACTGCTGATACAAAGACCATACCTGACTTGTGTAAAGAACCAGCTGCACCAGCTGAGGCATCAAGGCATCAGCCATAGTTAGAGTTTGCAAATTTGGATGCATCAGAGACGTCAGTAGAACGGGAAGCAGATGACCAAGCATAGTAGCCTTTGTAATTTGCTCCAGGCCTTTTAATCTGTAAGGAGAGTCAAGGCTTACATAGTAACAACTATTTTCATATAGTATCACTACTATTTTTAGTCATCTGTTTAAACTTGTAACAGACTGCATAAGTAGGCAATTCAAAATTCAGCAGAGAACATTTGCATTATATTTAAAAAGAAAAACCAACCAAAAACTTAAATCTTAAAAACAGTACAAATTTTCTGAATTTCGTCCTAGTCTTTGCTGTCAATTCTTACTAAACAATGATAGACCAGAAGATGGTAAATCAAGAGTTTAATAATTACTTAGAAAATTATAAGCTCCCATGGGCATGGGATGAAAGTCCTCATCAAACACAAATGTATTTGTTCAGTATGTATATCAGACTGCTAGCACACATAGCTCAAAGTACTTTAAAAGAATCTATAAAAATAAATTTGAACATGAAACTCATCTGAAAAACATCTCAAAGGAATTGTGTATTGTCAACAAAAACCCCTAATCTTGCGGACACAGAAAAGCATAGAAACCAAAACCTGAAACACAACTGGGAGAGGGAGGTGTTTGTTTAACTAGAGAAAAGGTTCACAGCTTTTGTTTACATCTGATTTCCAACATATATTTTTAACTGGAGGGGAGACAGAGAAGGGCACGGTGATGTTATCTCATGAAACATGCAGGATATCATAACAACATCCAACACTTGCCACGGATAAAATATCTAGTCCAGCTACTGGAGATGTAATGGTCAGGAATAGTCAGGCACAAGATGGAACACAGGAGGTTCCACTTAAACATGAGGAAAAACTTCTCTACTGTAAAGGTAACAGAGCAGTGGCCCAGGCTGCCCAGAGAGGTTGTGGAGTCTCCTTTCCTGGAGACATTCAAACCCCGCCTGGACACGGTCCTGTGCCCCGGCTCTGGGTGTGCCTGCTCACGCAGTGGGGCTGGACAAGATGATTTCTGGAGGTCCCTTCCAACCCCTACCATTCTGTGATTCTGTGAATTTAAAAATAAAAAAAAATTGCCCTAGCTCAGAGGAATATTCCCCACTGACTAACTACAGTTTGTTTCCACTTACTTTGCTCATAAATACTATTGCAACTGACTAAAACCTTACTAATTTGAGGAGTTTCTACAGATTATCAGGCTAGTAGTACTGGCCTGGAGAGTGAGATTCTAAATTTTTCAAGAGATAAGTGCTAAGCAAATGCTATGGTAAGAAACAGTTCCCATACACTCAAAGCTCAAGTATGAAGTTATAACACAAAAACCAAGTAATGCTAACTGTGCTTATACAATAAGCCTCAAAAAGCCTCAACAGTCTACTGTTTCCAAGTTAACATACTCATAATTGTCTTACCTCTGTTCTCTATCAGAAATGTCACTGTTTATTAGTGCTGTAGTGACTTGTTGCAGCATTTCCAAGACTTCATCACATCCTGTCAGAATTTGTGTAGCAAGAGACAAAATGCTGGTCTTTAGCTCCTAGGTACAAAGAGAGTTATAAGATACTTAAATTCTTACACAACACAAAAAAAGGACAACAGAACAAAACGATGGATTTCCAAATTAAAATAATGATAATGTGACCTGGCAGGCCTGCAGCAGTAGATTCATCCAAGACTTAAATTTGATTAATGCTAAGCTCCAAAGTGCTGGGAGAAACTAGGTGCATATTTTACAGGATGCACAGCCAGTTTCTAGAGGGAAGGAATCCCCAAGTCCAGCACAGGAGTGAGAACTGTTAACCAGCCAAGGTACAGCACTGGTGACAGAATGTCCTAGCAGGCATGAGGATCACTGTAGAGAGAGAAACTGAACAATGAAAACATGGGTGAATAGTGAGACAAGAAAAGTACTACAATATTTAGCATTTACTTAATGAGCCTGAACAAATAACTTTCAACTGCAGCAGATTACAAGCACACAAAGTCTCAAAGAGCAGCAGACAAACCAGCTTAACAAACAATATCAGAAGTTCAGAAATCAATACCATTATAGAAGAATTGTTGCTGTTACAAAATCTACTATGACAAGACAGCCTGCATGCTAGGACAAACCTAGCTTCTATGAGTTCATTCAAGACTATTACAGCAATAATATGAAATGACACCATTTTAATAAAACTTATACCAACAAAACAACTACTGTCCACAAAACCCTTGTCCTCTAACAGTTTCCTTGCCACAGACATTATTCATACTATTTCAGACAATAGATGCAGGTGGTTCTACATAAGCTTTATAAGTTAAGCCTGCGAAAAAGCAGAAGCCAGGTAAGGCAAACGAGAAAACCCTTTCCTATTTAAATCTGAAAAAGATTTTTTCAAAGACCACCTAAGTGATTTGGAGAAGAGAAACTGGGGGGCAGGTAATGTGTCCAGAAAGGATTCCTGGAGATGAATTTTCTTACTAGCACATATTAATTATAATACATTTTAAACCTCATTATACTTTATTTAGAGGAAGGGAAGTGTCTGCTCTCACTGACAATACAGAACCCAAGCTGGTTCTTGGGTTGGACCCAACTCAACGTGCAACAACTGCAGACTTTAGCTAGAGAACAGGAAAAATCTGTCTACAATAATTTAACTATATCAAGTAGAAAAGAACCAATAAAACAGTGTAAGTAGAATGCATTACAGAAACAAGAGGTGTCACAGGAACACTGACTGTAGAGAGCCATACTAGAATAAAACTTGGTGTTTACCTGTACCTTCAATGTCTCTCCCTGCAAGGAGCTGTCACTGTCATCATTTTCATCAGGTTTAATCAAAATAGTGTTACTGAGGAGGTGGTTCTGTACAGCCATCAGATATCGCAAACAGGAAGATGCAGCCTTTAACATAAATAAGTACACTTTACATTATCTAAACCCTTTAATCAACATTGATTCAGGCAATCCTTGTACTTTGAAATATAAAAGAGGAAAAAAACTGAGGGAGAGTACAAGCAAAAACAAAAAATTATTTCCCTTGAACAGAATTTTTTTTTGGCTGATTTAACACAAGCTCGTTAATACATATTTAAGAGAAGAAACTGGCTGTAGAACACTGAATTGTGTGAAATAACTCGCAAAATATATAAAGAAGCAGTACTATTTTATTCAAGTATGTAACATTATAGTAATACCGTATATACCAATACCGTAACATTAGTTAATTCTTAAAAAATAATGCCACTACAGAGCTAAATTTAATTCACATTCATGAAGGTGATGGTTCCATGCTACTACTCCTTTCCCATCCTCCTGCAGGCCATGACTTCCTGTCCCCTCCCCAGTGTTTGCAGGGAAGCTCATCTGCCTTTGCCATCAGCCAGATCAGGGAGCTGATCCTGCTGAAAATATCTGTGCATACTTTTACCATTAAATAAGGTCAACTTTCACTCATTTTTGTCTGTAAATGATAATCCTTTCTGCTTGCCTGAACCGTTATACACAACTGCAGAAAGTTATTTTGTTTTTTAACTTGTTGTAATGATTTGAAGATTGAGATTCAATTTACAGGAAGTTTGTGTAACAGCTACCAGAGCAACTGGGAAATATATTAATATATAAAACTGTTCTAGCATTACTGTACAATTTACATTGCTATAAGAAATTGTTTCTTCCTTTCCTGCACTGCATAAACAAAAGACATTCTTTTCCTGTATTTGTTAAGCCACCCAGCTATAGAAGTTCCACCTCTACATATTCAGTAAAGATGATGGATTTAGGGGGGGAAAAGGAAGCCAAAGGCAAATTTACTTTTATCAAAATACATTTTACTTACAGGCACAGTTGAAAGAAGCCTTTGAAAATCATCTTTAGATACAGTTTGGCACTTGGTGATTAAGACACAAGATTCTCGGACAACAATCTTGAGAATGTAGTGCAACAGCTCATCATTTAGTCTTCAAAAAATGCAGGAAAGATGCAAACTGTTAATAGTCTAATTATTGTGTATTTTGTATAGTTCATCTCAAAAGTCTCTGCAAGCTGTATCACAAATTAAGTGAAACCAAAACAAATATCTGTTCAATTTCAGAGATTCAGATACAAAGAAAACCAAGCCTGAAAAGTTTAACAATCAATCCAACAGATTACCAGTGATTTCCTGCACTGCACCAATATAAATCTATGATTTGTAATGACTCCTAAAAAAGATTGCTCCCAACTTGAACAGGGACTTGAGACTGACAGTTTTACTGCTGAAAAGTCACCCAACATAGTGATATGGAGAGCAATGTCATAATATCGTACTTCGGAATTATCACCCACATTTACCATATAGATGGTAAGTAGCAGCAAATCCAAAACTGGTTGTGTACAGAAGTCTCCAAAGCTTCCCCTAAAACATCAAACCTCTCTCTCCCTTGTCCTAATGGAATCCTACCCACCATGTACACAAAGATAGTATTTCAGGTCACGCTGATAATAAGGCAGCAAGTAATTTCAGCAGAATTTTATGCAAGTTTAGCTAAAGCAAACAAGAGAAACATGCAGTATAAATGGGGGGGAGGGGGAGTGTATTGTTCCATTTTACCTATAATGATCATCATCTTCACTTCCAAATCTGTTGTTCTGAAGCTGTTCAGCTAAATTAGTCAGGATAACGTCACGAAGTTGAGAGAGACCACTATTTCTCTCTCCTAAAATGGAATGCAAAAACACTTTTGCAAAACAGCATCTTACAGAATTAATTTATTTTTATTTCCTCAAATATCTTGCTTAATATATGCTACTTTTCAGAAATTACTATATTTACAGTGTAACCTGATTTCCTGTTGATGTTACAGGCTGTTAAAGCTTACTCTGCACATAGCACTGTTTTAAATTCCAAGGACTTTGATGCATGAACACGTCCCTATGAAGTAACAAATTGCTGTGCATCAGCTGCTTCTAAGTCCAGACTCCCATTTCATGGCGAATGCAAGTAAATTATTACTCTTTCACTAAGGACTAAAATTACCTCTGGTTACTGTGTAATTGCCATGGGTAACACTAACTGCTAACCAGGTGTTCTAAAATATAACCTGGACAAGAAACATTATGAATACTGACAAAAGAAAACTTTAATTCTTTCCCATTTCAAATAGCTGCCTGATTGAAACAAATTTTCTTTTTCTACACCCAACATATGCTTGACCATGTAGCCATTCAAAAGGCAGCTTCAGAATATGAAGCATTCTGTAATTTCCTATAATAGGATGGGTTTAAAGCAGACTAATGCTCAATATTCTGAACTGTTCTCCCTCCAGAGCTTGAGAAGTATTTTCACTTTTTTGTGTTCAATTAGAAAAAATACACTCTCACATGTCAGTAAGACATTCTCACCTTCAGTTAAGACCAATTTCAATAAATTATTGATTTCTGCTTCTCCAGGATACAGGATATTTAAACCAGAGCTAAAGAAAAAATAAAACCATGTATTACTTAACATATTCAGAAATGAACAAAATAATTTCAATAGACACATGAAAAATGGCATCACAGAATCTCAGCTTAGTATCTGATATAACACTTAGAGTGACTACATAATAGCTTCTTCTGACTTAGGAAGGCATCCTCCATATTTTAAAATTTAGTAGTCATAAAATGCACAGCTGCTTTCTGCAGAAATGCCTTGTAATCAACTATATTTTAATGTTTAGGTCCCAAAGCTTCTTCAAGTGCTTTTTGCTTCCCTCTGAGAAACTCCACATGAATCACTTGTATATACGACAGCACAATCATTTTTTCAAGAAACAGACAGATGTCAGAAAAAACACGGATGAGGGCTTAGAGAACGACTCAAACCACTCGTGATGGGGTAAGAGCTGTGGCTTGTCTGGGATAAGAACAATGGAAAATGCAAGAGACAGTAATCAAGAAGTCACTACTGTTACAGTTCTATACTTATTACAGACTAGCTCCTTACAGAAATCTTAGTTTAAGCTAAGCAGAAGATTCTAGAACTAGCATTTCAGAAACAACACAGCTATGCATGAATACTTGTGGAGATACTTTTCCCCTCTAACTTCTGGCGAACTTTGTCTTTTCTACATGAATTATCACATCAAGATAGAAGACCACAATAACTTAAAAGGAGTACTTTGTGACTGTCTGAAGTGTTGAAACCCTTATGCAGACTTTTTCTTCTTTTCTTTTTAAATAAGAATCTCATAGAAAAGAAAACCGGTATGTTTTCCAGCTGCACACTGAGAGCAGAGATTATTGCAGCTTCCCTCCCTCTGGCTCAGGCTGACCAGCTTGTGACACAAACATCAGGAAAAGTTATCATACATTGCAAGCTAAGTTTGAGGTTTCCATTGGTATCAGAATCCACCAGTGAGAAAACAGGAGGAAGGAGATATTACCTAATCCCTACCTCTGATTTTTTTTTACAAGTCACTGGAGGATATAGGGTTAAACAAGGGAAAAACACAGCAGCTGTCCATACAGTTGACAGGAAACACTTTTCCCTGTCAATAAGCAAGACCCTGAAAATGCTAGATAATCATACTAAAGACACACTATTCTTTTTCACTCACTTAAGAGTTGCATAAAGCCACTGAAATTTAGAATGTCGTGATTCACACACAAAAAAAACCTGCAGGTTGATCTTCAGAAGATTTTGTTCTCAACCTTTGGAGCACTTCCCACTTGAAAGCAGAGTATATTTGTACTCAGGACATCTCAGACAGCATTCCTTGTCCTTGAGACTTACATTATCTCGTTTTCGTGATACACAATCACACTTTTTGCTCGCTTCCCTGTACTTAGTCATTCTGCTATTTTGACAAGCTGGAGAAAGGAAATTACACAGCATCAAGTTCAAGAGATGCAGTAGCTAATATGATGCGGAGCTAAAGCAACCATCCTGTTTAAGTGTTTGATGACCTGATGTACTAGCCCAGAGACATAATGCCCACCCTTCTACCAGAACAGATTCCTGTTTTCTGAACACAAACCTGACTTTCTCCAGACAGTCTTACTACCCTGCCAGTGTTTTTCCCTGGGCCTTCAACCTTATAAGGTTGAAGGCATTCCTCAAGTATTATTCATTCTGCTTCCCCTCACACTCCTTTTGTTTAGGAGAATTTCAGTATTGTCACTTGGAACACTGGTATAACAGCTGACATCAGCTTTGCCTACTCCAGAACACCAATGAACTACATAAACTCAATATGGAAGTCATTCTAGCAACCAATGAAATGCAGAAAACTTTGCTTGAGTTTAGCAGCTCTAGTATAATAAACATTAAAAAAAACCCTAAAGGGAACCAATAAAAAGCAACAATTGAAAAGCAGCATGGAATGTAGTTACTATCTGTTATTTCACTGTCATCAAGACAAACACATTGTATTTCCCTTCTTCCACAGATATAAATCTTAACAATTTTATCATACGATGTCAACCTAAATTTTATCATATTAGTTTAAAATTAAACCGCTGAATACAATTTGAATGTTTATCTGTTACAACATTTTCAAATAATCTAAAATCTAAGTTTAATTTGACAAAACAAATATTTACCTAATAGCTAGACAAACCTCCTTCTGAATTTCAGAGCAAATCTGATCCCTTGGTGCCATCAGTAACTGCCAAAGTAATAGGCCAGACCTTCTAACAATATCTCTGTTTCTTTCGGTTTGTGGGCTGAAGAAAAATTTAAAAACCACCTAAGAAAAGTTAAACACAACAATATTAAAAACTTAAACACTGTTCGCATTAATTCTTTTTCTGCAACCAGTTTCTCAAGCTATTTGTCTAGGTCACTAGAAATCTGAGTCAGAAACTGGCTTTGGGTCAAAAAAGGAAAAAAAGAGAAATAAGGAATTAACCTCTCTGGGTTTTATTTTAATCTGTAAAGGTGACAATTACACTTACATTTAGATTAGGACTCTTAAATGGGTGCATAAGATACTGCAAAGCCATTGCTAAGTCAATCTCCATTAAATTGAATGCAATAGAGAAAAAAAACAACTAGTAGTATTTTTTAGTGTTTATTGTGAAGTACATTTAAGATGCCTTTGTACCTGAAAGACAACAAGGATGCAGCGTATTATACAAGTATCCCCATTCACCATAGCTTTTTCCATAATGTCACAAATACTGCTGAGATGATGTGCTTCAATTGGATGTTGCTTGCCCAAAAAATTTGTTATGGGAAGATTGTTGCTGGCTGCAAGCAGGTTGAGTTGGTGGATACACATGGCACCAACATGGTGCAGTAACTGGTTAATAACCTCATTTGTGGTTGTTGCATCCCCTAGAAGAAGAAAAGCAGTTCAAATGCTGTCTACGAACACAGACTACAGCATTAGTATTTGCTTCTAAAATGCAAGATATCATCTCTAACTTCAGGACACACACCCACCCACGTGGTCAACAAAAGAATTACACCACATCACTTTTTTAATGTGCTAAAGGTAGCAAGAATCTGGAAACTTCCAAACCTCTCGCTTTTTGCTTTTTCCTTTCTTAAAGCAAAGATAAACCATGACCAATATTTATAAACAACTTTTCAAGAATAAACTCAACTTTTAATGGAAATTTTCAGAAGGTAGTTTCTGTATATTTATTCTATGATAACTGTACACGTCACTTCCACTTTGTGTAAAATGCTAACTCGTAGGTTTACCTCACCTTTGGGCTCTGTAATGACATGACTCACTCCCAGTCTCTGACAGACACAATGGAACGCCTGGTTCCCGGGATTACACCACTGATCAATATAATCATTAGAGCATGTCCATATCATGTTATTCATAGTATCATAACAGGCACCTAAGAAAAGGAAAATATTTTGCACATCAAATTTTAGAATGTTTGTTAGAAAACCAGACTAAAGTATTTTTACAGCAGATATAAAACCAGATTATTTGCTTTAAAAGTTCTCTGTCATGTGACAACCGTTTAATAACAATGCATTGGAATGAAAAACATTAAAAAGAGATTTCTTAAAGGAGTGAAACGAATGCACATCCTTTTTGATGTTTCAAGTAAATGTACAATAACATCCATTTCAGGTAAATACTCCACAGGGCTCATTATTTGCAAGTATTTGTTTGTAATACATAACATGTATTATTCCTCCGCAAACTTATCATACACTGCCACAGTGCATAAACTAAAAATAGCTGAGTCTGGCATGAGATACTAGTAACTTCTAGAAAAAGTATAAGGGAAACGAGTTTCAAATTTATTCTACTACAGTTATTGACAAGGCTTGTGGTTAATATGTAATAGCTTTAATAAAACTGACTGTTTACACGGTGCAACTGTTAAAAAAAATTTTAAGCTTAGAGACTCATCTCCTGAAAAGCTCAGAGCCTACAAACACAAGCAGGTCCAAAACAGTAAAAGGAAACAGATGAGTGGATTATAGACACAACTGTTCTATGATAGAGGCATTTACCATATTTTAAAAGTTCAAAAAGAACATATTTGTCAACATATTTCAAATTACTAAAGTAAGTTCTCCAGTAACAGTATCTAACAGGTTAACATACAATTATACCTAGGCATGCACCCTAGCATTTAGAATATTATTTAAAACTATTTGTCTCAAATATTTTTAAGAATACGTTCTTTCTTAGGTAACATAAAAACACTGCTTATTAAAATGGTAGCAATGATATACAGTGTTTGAGCAGCATGGACACTGTTTAAAGATTTTTTTTTAATTATTATGCTAAGCAGGTTTAAAAAAAAAAGTCCTGAAGAAAACACTCATGAGGTTTCAGTCGAAGTGATAGGGAAATCAAATATAAATGACGCCTTTCCAGCTAAGATGCATTTATGTATTTTCAAATATAGAGAAGATACTCAAAACTTTGTGGCACCTTATAGCATAAGCAGGATATAAAAAGCAGACTTATTTCAAGATTCTTTTCTGAGCTTGTGTGCAGCTGAAACTGCAAAAGCAAGATACTAGGAATTCCAAACTTTCAAAAATGTTAAATTTACAAAATTTCACCATAGACATGAAACCCACCAACTGCAGAGTTGCTTAGTGCAAATTAAAATCCAGAAAGTTCATTCCCACAAAACAGATCTACTTCTTACCAAGTCCTGGAACTAGAGCACCACGTCCAAGTGAACTTCCTGCAGCATCAATGAGATCTGCTCGGCTTGTGAACTGCCCATCCGAAATATTGAACACCAAGCTTGAAGCAAGAACTACATAGAAAAAAGCCTCCAATAAATTTCTGATAAGTTTATTGAATTTCAGGAAATCGAGGACTTAGAATATGCCACAAGTGTATCCGACTTACTTTTTAAAGATGACAAAGCACTTGTTCCTCCAAAGAGCGAGCGTGTTGCAGAACTACCTGATCCACCTGGGGGTGGGACCAACATCACCAAGTACGTTCCACATGTGTATATAGGAGTCTTCCTTAACATTTTCAGCGGCAGCCCACAGCTAGTGTTTGCAGCTGAAATATTAAACAGAAAAATATTAATATTATGAAGAAATACATGTTTGTGTCATAACAGGCAGCAAACAAGGCAGATTTCTGTTTAGGGCTTCATATAAATCAGTATGGAAATTCATTTAAGCTACATTTTGCAGTATTTAGAAGTTGCGTAAAGGGGTGGCCTCAATCCCACACGTTTGGCATCAATCCCCAGAAGGATACAAGCAGTTTCATAAAGCAAACAACTTTAAAATTATTTAAAAAAAAAGGTAATCTCCAATTTCCAAACTAGGAAAATTTGCAGCCTAAAATTTAAGTATAAACAAAACTGTTTTAAGAATTGTATGGTGATAAACATATTGAAAGCAGTATCTTAGAGCCAAATAATCCTTTTACATAGATCATTTAAGATTCACTACGCATTTACTATTTTAAGTTCTCCTGTTCCACATGAAACGTATACAGTCATAATGATTTAGCTCCTGCCACTGCTGATCAACACTTTTCTGAGCACTGACTAAAGAATTAGCTAAGAATAACCACTTACTCTTCTTCTTCTGTAGCACTCTAGTTGTTAACTGACAAAACACAGCCTTTAAAATATCTCTTCAAGCTAACTCTTTGCCAATTTCCCTGTAAGTGTATCTATTTCCTGTATGATTTATTTTTATGGAAATACCTTTAATTGTTTAAAGTTGAAGAAAAACATCCTCATGTATGTATGAAGGGAGAAGTAATTCAGGATAAACTGAATAAAATCTTATCTTAAGGCCAATCTTATAAAGCTCCAGATCATCCTGAAAGCCATCAACTCTGTTCATTCAGGATTCCCTAATTAACTTGGGTAGTTTCACAGCAAACCCATAAAAGACTATCCAAACATTTTGCAAATTACCTCAAAAAAGGAAAATTACCTCCAATTTATAATATTCAACTTGCTTGTGAAACCAGAGTTTCATTTTCTAAACTGCAGTCTATTTTTATATAACAATTAGAAGCCCAGTTGAACTGCCAGCAGAGAAACGTAATTATCAGTTTGATCAAATGTGGCATAAACCAGTTCTATAGTTGAAAACATGGGGAGAAAAAAGGGTGCTACAAGTATTCTTCCTGTTTTTCATTCTTACACTTTTCTCACAATCAATGCTTATTTTAGCAAAGGAACTTGTAATTCAAACGTTGAGCAAATACTGCATACTTCTTTCAAACACTTATTTTGGAAAAAAAAAAGCTAAAAAACCTAAGAGGTTAGTGATTACTGGAACTGATACTACATGTGTTAAGAAACAAACCATGAAAAATTACTGAGTCAGTAAAACTTCTGACCTGCTTGGTCTTCTTTCAATGTATTGGAGATTGTAGAACCAGTGAGAGCAGCCAATGTTGCCGACGGGGAGGCTCTATACCTAGACAACCTACTCAGAAGCATCTCATTTATACTCTTTGCAGATTCACCCTCTTTTCTCATTAATATAATTCGTTCCTGTAGAGGATTTGCTATACATACGCCATTTTCTACCTATTAAAATGGAGAAAATACTTTTAGATATTGAAATCTGTAGGAGACATTACCTTAACTGAACAGTAAAATTTAACAATACAATATATCAGGTAGGGATTTAAAACTTAAACTCTACTGTCAGAATTTCTTGCAAAAAAAGTATTAAAAAAGCTAGACAGATGAGTATTTGTTTGGTTTGCAACTTTGTGGTTGAACAGAATATCTCCTATTTAAAGAATTAAAGAATCTTAAGTTTATTTTATGGAACTCTACATAAAAATATTAAACCCTCCTCTATTTTCTTAGTGATGTTTCACTGACAAGTTTTGTAAACAGAGGCCTTTAAATCCTTTGCCAGCCAAAAAGTGTTAGCGATTATTTTCTTAGACCATAACCTTCAGGGGACATTTGATTAAAGAATGCATCTCTTAATGAAGATAAGATCTGATTTACACCATTAGGTATTTTCCGTAAGTTGTCCTACTATAGTCTACCAATTCTAGCTCCATCATCCCACTAAGTAGAGCTGTTGTACAACATCTGCTGAGCAGATATACAGACAGTGCCCCCCAAGTACTCCAAGCTAAATCCTCGTACAATTTCAATTACCAATACTAGAGGTCTAGGAATTGCTGTAAGCTCTGCTATACAAATTAACAAATTTTTTGACTGAGATGTTTTACTGCAAATTAAAATACACACACACATATATACAAATGCATACACATATATACATATGCCATTGAGAGAAAAGGGAGGTCAAACATCGAGACATAGGGAGGTGCTCCGAGGCAGCCAGCATGGCTTCACCAAGGGCAAGTCCTGCCTGACCAACCTAGTGGCTTTCTATGATGGCGTGACTACATCAGTAGACAAGGGAAGAGCTATGGATGTCATCTATCTGGACTTCTGTAAGGCCTTTGACACCGTCCCCCACAGCATCCTTCTCTCTAAACTGGAGAGATATGGATTTGATGGGTGGACTGTTCAGTGGATAAGGAGCTGGCTGGATGGTCGCATCCAGAGGGTAGTGGTGAATGGCTTGATGTCCAGATGGAGACTGGTGACGAGTAGCATCCCTCAGGGGTCCATACTGGGACCGGTACTGTCTAATATCTTCATCAACGACATAGACATTGGGATCAAGTGCACCCTCAGCAAGTTGGCAGATGACACCAAGCTGAGCGGTGCGGTTGGCACACCTGAGGGACGGGATGTCATCCAGAGAGAGCTGGACAAGCTAGAGAGGTGGGCCTGTGAGACCCTCATGAGGTTCAACAAGGCCAAGTNGACGATCTCTTTAGCAAGGCCCGTTGTGACAGGACAGGGGGTAATGGTTTTAAACTAAAGGAGGGTAGATTTAGACTGGATATAAGGAAGACATTTTTTACAATGAGGGTGGTGAGACACTGGCCCAGGTTGCCCAGAGAGGTGGTCAATGGCCCATCCCTAGAAACACTCAAGGTCAGGTTGGACGGGGCTCTGAGCAACCTGCTCTAGTTGAAGATGTCCCTGCTCAGCGCAGGGGGGATGGACTAGATGACCTCTAAAGGTCCCTTCCAACCCAAACTGTTTTATGATTCTATGAAACTACTGATGCATTTCAAAATATTAAGTCTGGAGAAATGTATTTGGTTTTACACTAAAACCAATGATTGTCATACAACATAAAAAAGCATATTAGGTTACTAAATACAGTGTAGACAAAACAATTGCATTTGTAACTTGTGGGACCTGATTGGCTTTTAACACAATGAAGCAGATCCACAGTAAACAATGCTTTAAATCCTTATACACTGAATTACTGTCCCAGCATAAAACTTAATTGCTAATTATAATGAAATATGTTTTATGGTACAAGACAATTCATATTGCTAGAATAGGATAGCTGTGTGTCCTCTGAAGATGGAATGGAACAATATACCTTCTGTTCAGCTAAAAGTTATTTTGTAAACACATTACAAACAGCTATTCGGATTACACATATCAATATGTTGATTTGAAAATACTGATATTTAGTTAAGCAGTAATCATGCTACCAACTCCAGAGTCATAGAAAACACATAATTTGCTTACTATAAGTTCAAAAATATCCATAAAGACAGAGTGGCCTTTTGGTGTTTTTTCATTGAGGCTTGCAGGAGACCAAATCCAGTAGAAATATGTGCCATCTGAAGAAAGATGCACGGTAGTCATCGTACTGCCAACTGGGAAGTGATTTGCTGGCATTGGGATTATCTGACATACCTATGAGACAGAGAGCATCTTAACAGTTCTTATTTTGAAGAAGTTCATCCCTGTAAGTATTAACAGTGTACTTTAAAATAAATAAAATAAATAAAGATCAAGTGCGGTTAGTCCAAAAGAGGCTTATTATTGGGCATCACATACTATTACATTTATTTGTTACAAAGAGCTATTCTATAATGTTTGCCAAATGGATCTACTGCATACAGAACAGCTTATATATCTGAACATTTAACATATCTAAAAATAAAAGGATCATCTCCTCTCTAATGATCGAGAGCATACCCATAATACCATAAGGAAAATACAGATGCTAAAGAGTTATCTACTCTCTGCAACTTCTCTGAAACATTACTGGAAACTTTGGAAGAAAAGGGGAATCCAAACAAACATTCTCAGTTTCAGGAAACACACTGGACATAAATATGCATATCCATCCTTAAAACCACAGCAAGGAAAAAACTCAAAGTAAACAAGCTATCCATTTTTACAAAGGATGACAATTGTTTATCTACAAAACACAATTAGGTCAGAAACAATACCTGAATCTTGTTACAGTAGAAGAATAATGAGCTGTTCAGGAAGATTATGTTTTCAGTTTAAGTCAAAGTCCATTTTGCCACTGTTTGATTGATTTATAATGTGACCATGTTATATTCTTACAATACCATCATATTGGCTCTTACAATACCATCATAACACAGTACAGTGTAAGTCTGTATGTATGTATACATGCATATATATATTTACACACACTAACACATAGAAACAGTAATATCTATAACATAACTTAGAAGTTGTATCATGCAGTGCTTTCAATAGGGGTTTATAAAAAGGCAGTTTCACAAAGTAAAAAGGAGAAATTTCAAGGACAAAACTAATTAAAGCTAGAAATAACTGTGATTAATTAAGAACGTTTTCTTACTCTACCATAACTCTGCAATGAACATCCTATCTGTTCCTTTTACCTGAAGGGTATGCTGATCCACAACCTGGAAAAGGGAGTGAGGCTTATTATCAAAAGAGACAGGCCGATGAAGAAGTTTGCTGTTGCCAAAAGCAACCCACCCAGTCTCCAGCTCCTCATTACGGCAGTACACAAAACCTCTGGCAAAAAAGCAGTATATTAAAACTCTTTAAACCTCTGTGCTATTTTTTGTTTTTCTAAGAAAAACTTACAACCACATTCATGAACTTTGACTGAACTTAGCTTCAAGTCAGCATAAGGCAGCAATTTCTGTTGTAAGACTTAAAAGCATAAGAAGCCTCTTGGCTTCCAAGCAATAAGGAAGCAAGAAGGTACAGTGAGTCATATCTGTACTAATCATTTATATAATGAATGACATAATTAGAAAAAATATTTATAAATTCAGCAGTTGTACAACTATAAATAAAATAGTCACAACACTAGTCCATAGTATATGCCTCTCAGCAAAGACTAAAACAAACTTCCTATACATTAAAAAAATAAAATAAAATCTAAAATACTAGCTATTCTGATAGTATACCTCTTTGCAGGAGGTTGGACTAGATGGCCTCCAGAGGTTCCTTTCAACCTAAATTATTCTACAATACTAGAGAAAACATACTCAAGAAGAATTTCAGATGAGAAAACCAGAACATTGAAATAGCATTTAATGATTATGCGTTAATATGCTCTAGTCTTGTTACACCTAAGTTGTTTACCAAAACACTAACTTTTTTTTTTTAAACAGCTCTGCAGAATAGCAAATATTCAACTGTCACTTACCGCAAAGTACCATGTAATCCGGATCCTAATTTGCTTATTCCTCTGCCCACTGAATTAGTTGTATAAAGATAGAGCCCATCTGCTGCAAGACAGCGCCCTAAGTCTGCATCTGAATCAGGAAGAAAGAATAGAGCAGAGACCTCCTCTATAACACAGAAAACTGGAAATTCTCCACGGTCGTCACGCTTCTGTGGTAGCTACCACAGCGACTGAAAACCAACAGATGCTCATGACAGGTCATTACCGACAGGTCAGAACCATTTTTTTAATACTGAATTTACTATTTGGTGTTTTAAGAGCTACTGTAACATAGACAAAGTCCATTCTTTTTACAGTAGTTTCTTTACATTTCTTTCTAGCCTTACAAAAGTGCCCGGATTATGCCTAACTCACTCATATGAATTCTAGGGCTATTTAAATCTCTGGCTGTTGCCAAATAAACTTAAAAATTATTAGGTGCTAGTCACTCAGCTTCTCTTTTGAGACAATAAATGACATTGGCACTGTTTTTTCAAGATTCAAATGTACATCATCCATTTCTGATTAATTTCTTTTTCCTGTGTTGTGTTCTCATTTCAGTGTTAAAGACCTGCCTTTGGGTATTAAGGCCCAAGCTTCTGTAAAAAAACCAAAACCCAGTAACTTTTTCTGCACACTATTCAAACTACAAATATAGTAGGAGCTAGACTAGCATACCCAACCATGCTTAAGAATATGGGACTATTCAACCAAACTAATTTCAAGGGGAAAATTCCTTTACTTAAATATAAAACAACTGCATTATTTTCTATTAAATGCCCTCAGAATGACACAAAGGAGCAAACGACCATTGTCTTCCACTTTTGCAACAGGTAATGCTGTTCAGAACTGGCAGCAAGATAAGATACAAGGAAGGCTTATGACTATGAGAGCCTTTCTGCTCAGAACTGCTGGTATAATACACTGTTTGTGGTAAAGGAATAATCCAATATCAAGCCTTGATCTAATTTCTGGTACAACTTTGTGCTTCTCTTAAAGCTAGTAAGCAGACCGTTCTACCTCTGAACACCATTAAATTAAGACAAAATGTATTTCAAACATAGTAACTCACAAAGTAGTAATTATTAACAATCAATATGGGACACACAAGGCAAAACCTTTTAACAGGGTTGTCAATAAACCAGTCCAAGTCAGCCTACTTAAATTCACACAATCTGAACAGTCAGCTAGGGACAAAAACAACACACACAAACGAAGAAAAAAAAACAAAAACACAACAAACCCCCCAAATCTCTAGTCACTCTCATAGCAAGAAAACCTCTTCAAAATATAGATGTCTCCATTAAGTTTGCAGATAGCCTAAAATGACAACTCAGATTTGTAAATTCCTATGGCTGCATTAAACTTAATGAGATGTCATCAAAGCTTGAACTAATATTTCTAAAGCAATGTGAACTCTCTCATTTAGTGCAAAATAGTAAGCAAACAAAGCAGTAAAAACTGAGAATTAATTCAGGGAAAGAAATACAAGAGAAAGCATAAAAAACCCATACAGACTGGACAGAAAAAAGTAGAATAAGGGAAAAAAAAAGCAATGAACTTGTACTTCTAGAAATAAACATGCTCTCCCAATGATAGCTACAGAATACAGTGATACTGCACAGGACAAAAAACCCCTACGCTTACTGAAAGACTAACGAGTGGACAATATCCAAACTCAGTTTGACCTCTCTGCAAAAGTCCCACTGAAGTCAGGGAGGGTCACTGTGTCTAGTGCTTTTTATGGTTTCCTACAGCCTGATAACTAGACAATTTAAAATAGCATCTGATCTTCAGAAACCAAAAAGCAACATTCTTCTGAACCCCATTGCCTTATATTTAAAAAAATTATACACCATACTATCATTATACACTGGACTTATGATTTAGCCTCTTAATTTTAATATAAAACAGAATAATATTTTCTATATACTCCCCAAATCAACTATAAAAAAGCAAACAAATCATTTACATATCTAGCTAGATTAACTTATTAAGAATAGGTATGACAAGCCAAACAATGTAAACAATTTAGTACTCATAAATTAGGGCCATGTTTTTAAAACTTCAGTTTTGAATGTACAGACTAAGACAACAAAGTGCCCAGAGAGTTGCTGCCCTCCCCCTCTCATTATATGACAGGCTTCAAGACACTCCTGTGATGCCCAGCTCTCTCTCCAGATGGTCTTCTAAACCATTCAGCTTTCAGTTATTTGATATGTACTGTACTTGCTTTTACATTACTTCCAACAGAAAAGGAGAAATCCTTTCCAACTCTAAAGCTTTACATTCTTCTTTAAACAATTACCACCACAAAAAACATCTTGTCGTCCCCTGCTTATATTGACAGTCATGAAATAATTCACCTTTATTTTCACCACTGGAACTACTGTTGGCATCAGGTGCAGGTAACATGTCTTCAAAGCCCCAAGATACTATATGCTTTCCTCCAAGCAAACAAGAGGGTGATCCAGGTCCTCCCTCCAAAAGCAACAACCTTTCAGCAGAAATAAAATAAGATGCAAAGAGAACAGTGATAGCAAAACCTAGCTAAATCAAAAGTTAAGATGAACATATGTTTTAAGTAATTATTCTCTGCTAGAGTTCATAAGCCACTTAAAGGAATCATCAATATTTAATTAAAAAAAAAAACAACTTAACACCCAGCAAACAATTAGTAGATCCTTTTAGATTTGACTTTCCAATGTCTTCCTTCTGCAATTGACTAAATTTCAATCTTTCCTAAAGCTTTCAATAACTCTAAAGCTTTTTAATCACATTTAAAGACATTTAGCTGTAAATGCACTTACACATTTTCAGAGCTGATGTAAAAGTGCTACAATTGAAAAAGTCACTACAAACCTGTATAATACATCAGCCACAGGCAAGGATCCTAGATCAGTCTGTTTCTGTAATAGATGCACTGTATGAACAAAGGTTTTCAGCGACCCTCTAGAAGGATAAGAAAAACATGAATTAAAGATGTCTACTGAAACAAGACTGAATGCACACAGACAACAGCATCTATGTAGAATATAATACCCAGTACCATAAAGACAGAATATCCAAGATATGTCATCAAGCTTCTTTTCTAATTTGCATTTCTTTTTCTTCATGGAGGAAGTAAAAAGAGGAAGAGAGGGCAACATAAAGGAAGAATGCTGGTGAACTGCCAGCCTAAATCTTTTTGGAGGAGGATGAAGCACCACACAGGTAGGGCAATCAGCAACCTTGGGCTATGTCATAAACAACACATGTAGTAAAGGCAGTCTAGGCACATGATAAAATACCTCAATCTTGCATCTGTTACAGACAGCTACTTCCAATATTTCTTGTAGCTGATTAATCATATTTAGACCTTCAAATACAATCTGCGGGTCTTCCTGGGGCTAAGCCAAAGTATTAGTAAGAGCTGTTGCAGACATAGCTAGAGGTGGCTTTCTTGACTAAAATAGAAAAGACCAGACTAATTAATTTATTATCAAGAATCTGATTACTTTTGCTTCCAAACACAGATTTGAAAGCTTTTCCCCTTCTGAAGTGATGCATTTAAATGTATACAAGGACAAGATACTTCTGAAAACAAAATTAAACCAAAGTAGAAGTTGCTTCTAATCTTGCCTAAAAGTGCGTTGCTTTAAAATTTTATTGTGGTATTTACAAACATACGGAGTTTGTAAATTATTATAATTCTTGTTCATTCATAAGTTGAATACTTTTTTTGGAGAACCTATTAAATCCATACTTTAATATAGTGGAAAACACCTGGTTTTTGTAGAAATAAAGAGATATAGAGGTCTTTAAAAAAATATATTTTAGTTTCCATTTTAAAGGTCAGGGTATTAGGAAGCAGTCATTTTCTGAAAGATGTGGTGGCTTTATTTCCGAGCATAATAGCCTAGCTAAATACTAAAATCCTGATGTTGTCTTAGCTGTGATAGTAGTTAGTTATGAATTGATTTCTTCAGAAGCATGAAGAGATCCTTTCCATGCACACTGCTGAATATAGCCTTTTGCTTTCTGTCACACATGGTCAGTCTTAGCTCCTTAACTTTCCTCCACCCCACCACAAACTCTGTTTTCCCCACTGTCATTTTCAGCTGTATGCTTTCACTGATAAACCTCAGCCTGGAGAAAGTTCACACTGGATACTGCAAAGCACCTCAATTAATTATTTAAAGCAATATTTTCCCTGTTGTTTTATTCTTAGTAATGTGAAGTGCCCAAGATTGCAACTAGGAATCTCAACAACAGTCTCATTTTGAAGGCTTTTTCTTCCTAATGGTACCCAACACAACTTACACATTTAAAGGAAAAATGCAAGGCTTTCATAGGTGAACAAAGCACGTCAGGATATTACAACTCTAAGTAATGCATGACAGATTTGCAAAGAAAATATAAGATCAACATTCATTTCAAAAGCCATATTTGAAATTTAGCTCTTTTACAAATTCAGCTGCAAAAGAACATCCCATACTTCCTGAAAATTGACATCTGGGAAAAAAATAAATGAGATTGTGTTTATCAAATCCAATTTATCTGAGCTATGTTCAAGCACATTGCTTTTTAGATAAGGCGGTTGTCAGTGCAGAAGAGTTTGCCGTATACAGTAGATTTCTCATTGACTTCATTAGAACAAGTACACTAGAAATTAAGTGGTTTTCATTTGAATAAACCCTTTTCTAAAACAAATCATGACATCTCCTGAGAATTTCAACATCTTAAATCAGAGTTAAGCTTGACAGATATGGCTGAGAAACATTATGTATATAGATATGGCAGAGAAACATTAAAGCCAAGACTTACAAAAGGCTACTACTGACTTTAGACCCACATTCACATGGCTTTGCAGAAGCCAAGTTTTGTACACTCCTTCCCCTCTCCCCAAGTCCTATAAAAGCCACTAAAAAGGGTAAGTTTTTATTAGATATTTTAGATGTATTAGAGTTTTTATTATGGCCACTTCATCCTCAATCACCTAAAGGTGCGCTAAACCCACGCAGGGCATGGGGCAGTTCAACCTACACTGGTTGAACACTGGCAACAAAATGAAAAAATGCCTCCAGATGTTTCACAGGCAACACTGAAATCTGAAACAAATTGCCCTGAAACTTGGCAGTAACTTCCACCCTTCCAAATGAAGGTGCACAAACTACAGGATTAAAGGGGCAGTACAAAGGGAAAAGTGAGACAAATTGCTTCCATGATAAAAACATTTGGAACCATTCCTAAAACAGATCACTGCAGTAGAAGCAGCAATATGCACAAGAGGCATCTCTAACCTAGATCCTTCTGGTTTTACATATGCTAAACACATGCAAAAAATAAATGCTTAGCTTATCAGTTTCACCCTTTCCAAACCACTACTGAAATGTTAGAAAGAAAAAGACTAGTGTAAACCAAAAATTAGTATCAACAATGTGGTTACATAATTTTTGATTCGTACATTTAAATATGATCATTTATTACCACTATCAACCACAACATGTCATTTCAGTACTGTTTCCTTACCTTGCACAAGCCAAGGCAACTAGGGCGGCAGCAGCATTTTCTTTTTGCTTGTATGGAATCTGTTGGCCTGAAGCAGAAGTGTCTTCCAGCCAGGAGCACAGCAAAGACTCTATCCCATTAAGACAGTCAGCTGGTTCCTTAGTCAAACTCAAAGGCTGGCAGTCTCGAAGGCAATTCAATAGCACCTCAGCAGTTATGTTACAGAGAGAAGGGTCTGTTCTACTTTGAGACTGAATGAGGGGAAAGACCAATAGAAGCCCCATTCGTGAAGTAAATGGTGCCTGTTCAGGCTGCTGCAACAAGCCTTGACGCTTGAGCAAGGCCAGTGCTTCTTCATCCCCTGAGCTCTCCCGGTCATGCTGCTCCTCCAAGGCTAGCTGGCGCTGGGCATTCCAGAGTCCACGGAGAGCATTTAGTCGGTACTCCAACAGTCGAGCATAAGCATTGCTCTGGTTCCCACACACAGATCGTAAGCGCTCAGCCAGCTCCGTCGGATTCTTGGTTTCAAACGTTAGTATCTGAAAGGAGGGAAAAAGTTGGTATTTATATAGGTTTTCTTTTTCTTAAGGGGAGAAAAAAAAATAATATGTGCCTGTAGTATGATTTCTAGATCAGCTGTCCTCTACAACAGATTGTGGAATGGGTTTCTTTTTCTTTTTAACTTCTGGGCATGAATAAAGTTACATTGGAGGCCAAAGAGTATGCAAGTGGTATGGAGTCTGTTATTGTTGAGTCAGCATAGTCACTGAAGACTGGACTTAGGGGTTGCTGACAGAGATTTTTAAACTTTCAATCATGGTACTAAAACAACAATAATATAGATTGTAAAGAAAAACACATATGAAACAGTATCTTTGAAAATAAAGACTCGCCTCCCCTGGAGCATTTTTTTTGTAATCGAGGCAATTTAGCTAAGAACTTCAAAAGGACTGAGGAGGTGGAAGGTCCCCAGGGGCTGAGTTTAGAGCCCTTCTATGGAAACTAATAGGTCAACAATATTTTGTAATAAGATTGTATATGTTCTAGTTTTAGAGCTTTTCAAAACAAACCAACCAGCTCTCTAAAATGAATGAAGAGTTTTGTTACACGCTCTCCCTCCCCTGTTTTTTTTTCCATCCTCAATTTTATCATATTGCACTTAGATACACATTTCGCAAAATATTTCCAGTTGCTGCCATAGTTTAAAAACCTAAAAGTCTCATAATCATAATTTCAGACAGAAGAAAGGCATTTTTGGCACTTCTAAGTAAAACTGGAGACAAAGCTGGAACAACAGAAAACAAGTAAACTGTGACAGAAAGAAACATATTTATGGGTTAGTACCCAGCCCGGTACTTGAAACAACTCAGAATTTTAAGTAATTTACAGACAACTTTTCTCCTACAGCATACAACAACAGTTGAGATAGCAAAGTCGCTTAAGCTATGACAACCTCAAGGAAAGCAGAGGCCAAACGTTTTCTGATACTTTGGATCCAGTGTCCAGAAGGCTTCTGCCTGCATACCACACTGCCGCATCTCATCCACCCCCAAACACACTCTTTGGCCCATCTTTATGCTGTAAAGCCGTCCTTCCCTCATTTAATAATAGTAACAACAACAAAAATAATAATTTAAAAAGGGAAGGGGAATGTGAGAGATTAAGAGACACGATGGGTAATTTCATACAGGGTTGTTTGCTTTGGTTTTTTGGGTTTGTTTTGTTTTGTTTTTTATTGTAGGCAGTAGTCATACAGAATATGAAATAGATGTTTATGTCTAATTGTAGAATTTTGAACAGCTTGATAAAACGCTTCAGGACAAATCACATCTATCATTTCAATGAACACTCTTACTAACGTCAGTGAAACAGCTTTTCAGTAGGACACTTATCATTGGAGTCATGAAAAGTTCACTTTAAAGTAATTCACATCATAATTACATTTGAATAGATGTTAGTATTGAGCTTCTTAAAACTAATGAACCTATTTTAATTAATTTCTTCAGAGAGATTAAAAATATTAATCACTAAACCACATATTATACATTTAAAATAACTTCCTCATGTCGATTCGTGTGTTCTATTGTCTCAAAAATAAGTTTAATTGTTTCCTGTTGTAGATGCAATCACTTTCTAAACAAATTTGCTTTTGACTTTCTTCAACTAAACTAAATACCTGATGGATTGTCAACTAAGCTAACAGAAATGGACAAAAGAAAATTAATGTTTTCATCTTGAGAGTTAAATGCTGAAGAAAATAGGTCTATGGTCTTTGGCTATGCTAATAACAAAGACACCAAAAAGACAAGTTGTGGTAGGCTTAGTTTGCTTTCCATTTTAGATTACACTTCCGTGGGGGTGAGCTGCCTATAGTCTTCTCCCCTTTCCATAAACACAGTGGAACCCTGCGATCCATGAACCTTTTTTTTTCACTTTCCTTCAAGCTACCAATATTTGGTGGGTTCTCATCAACAAAACTGTAACCAAATTATTGCAGAAAGGTCCACGTTTTAGATATAATTTAACCTTGCAAATTTTGTCACTCATTAGGGTCCAACTCAGCGTACACTTCAGAAAACTAGTCACACTGTATTACATGCTCTTGTTCCTCAGGTCCCACAGTTTAGCAGGAAGATGGATTTTTTTTTGTCTTTGATATCGCTCTACATCTCTGAGCCTGTCCTGTATAAATCAAGACAAGAAGTCAGTGTCAAATATTTGCAGATATGCTGATGAAAAGCCTTTCCCTAATGAAGTTTTATCTTCTCACTGATCTCTCAGTTTGTAATTTGCTTTATAAGCATAGCATGGTCTGTCTGGAACTGTTAGGAGTGTTTTGCTTTTGTCTTTCATAAAGGAAATATGCACTAATTTGGGTTAAAGATATATGAAGTATACTAGATTCAACAGATTTAGAAGACATTTCCAAAAAGGGACTTAAATTTTTTGAAAAGAAAGCGATTTACATCATCTAGTTTTTATACATTGCTTATGGAACCAGTGAAAAAACTTAACCATTCAACATCATCTGAAGGTCTAAGTAGGCATCTGCACTTCCAGAAAATAATAGGATATTTGGAGAAAAGTGTATGGTGATCAACTATACAGGAGTCTTTAGAAAATTTTGTTAAAGTCTGTTATTCTCAAAAGACGTTTTACTGACTAGAGATAAATACTCAAGAGCTACCTCCCAAACAGAGCTTCAAGACCAAATTTTACAGTGACTGGCTGTGAAAAACAACTTTGGAGCTTTCAGGGTTCAGACATGCTCCTAAGATCTTGCTGCACACCTGGGAACCATTCTGGTTCTCACTGGTTAGCAAAACACACCTCTTTCTAACCCAACGCTAATGACAGAGCTTCACTTGGTCCATGCTATATATTCTGCTTCCCTTTGGAGAGTCTAAAGACTTCACACAGGAATCACAGCCCTTGCCAAGGTTTCCTCAGCAGAGTGACTACAGATTTCTCCTATCTTCAGGCAAAGTTTGTTATCTAGAAGCTATTTGAAGTCAAAGCAAGTTAAAATAAAGTGCAAGAAAAAAACCCACCACATCTATTCACAAAGTCTGAAATAGACAATATAACTACCAGCATTTATAAAAGGCACATGTGAAGAAAGGAAATAGAAAATCTATGCTAAAATGACTTGTACTAAGATTGAATTAGAAACGTCTTCCCCGTCCCTTACTCAGCTGATTTACTGCAGACTTCCCTGGCACGTGGCTGTCAGAGGCTGCCATTCTGAACACCTTTTGCCCGAGGCTGTACCCACTAAAGATGGTTTCTTCAGGCTATAGAAGCTGGTGTACTCTGCCAAATCTCCCTTTTTAAATCCCCCAGCAAAATTTAATCCTTGTCCCCCAAGTGAGTTTATTCTCTTCTCATCGAAAAGATCTGACCATTCTCTTTGTTAAAATAAGCACAGATTCATTCCCCTGCAGATACACGTCTGTTACTCAAGCTGTCCTCTCCAAAATTTCATTGAGCAACTGTTCCTCATTCAGCAAGAGGTAAAATTCCTTTTCCCCTGCCTCCTTGATGCCTCAGTATTTACACTTGAGTTTGAGCTCTGATTTAATACTGATTTCCAGTATCCTTTTGCTAGTGGTATTTGAGCACCTTGCCTCTATATTTACCTATACAACACTTGGGGAGATCTCAGCAGCAGACACCAAAAGCCACACATCACAAGCAGTCACCTGAACCAGTAAACAATCAATCACTTCACAGCACCAATAAGTTTTGGCTAACGAGGCTTAAACAGAACCTAAGAGGATGAAAAGGATGTAACAATCCCATTGCTTTGCCAAAAAACAAGTTACCCAAGTATCTACTTACATCTCAAATACAATCTCTAACAGAAATAGCAGTTTAACAGTAACACCATGAAGCTAAAAAACACAAGCATATGCTTAAATGAAGAATACGAAACAATGTACAGATCATATTCAGAATTAGCAAAAGATAACTAGCCAAGCTACAAAAATAATGCAGAATATACTATGAAAACAAGGAGATGAAAAAGTTGAGATGCTCAGCAGCAGTTAAAAATAACATAGTCATTTTATAAAGACAAATATAAAGAGAATTGAGAGAAAATTTAAAGTCTGTCTACCTTACATACATTGGTAGTATTAAAATAGTCCATTTTCTGCCTTCAGGTAAGACATTAACATTTTCCTTAGGAATACTCAATAACATTAACAAAAAATATAATAGAAATTTAAAGTTTTAAAGAGTAACTTCTAATGAACAACAACAACAAAAGCGCAATGTCAGTGCAAAAAGTGTAATTCTAATATAACCAAGTAATTCTAGTGTAAGTTCTAGTGAAACCGAGACACTACAATTAGGGGAAGAAATAAAACATCGTTTTTTAAGATATTTTTCTATATCTG
>VZTV01063346.1:4164-23269 GCA_013400875.1 Anhinga rufa
GGGGGGGAAGGCAGGACAGTTTCAGAGCTTAAGTGGATTACATAGCTCCATAACCCAGTTATGGGTCCGTGGACTCGAGTGAGCTGTTTTTTCCCCTCCTCTGGCTGTCTGCCTGTCAGATAGTTCCCCTGACAGGCAGGCTTTATTAGCCTCTCCCAGCTGGCTCTCTCAGCATTTCTTATTTTCCAGTGCTCGCATCCCCTAGCAGCTCATCTCAGCCCTTCTCGTATCTCCAAGCTCCCCCGGGGTCCTTCCCTTAGCTGCACCAGCTGTCTGCACCCCTTGAAGTCTCTGCACTGGCCCCGTCTACCAGCATTTACCAAGCCTGGTGGCAGGTCTCTGCCCACGCAAGTCCCAGGTAGCCAGCGAAGGGTTCATGGTTTAGCCCAGATCAAGGGAACTATGTCTGAAAGGTAACCTGCTCTCTGACTCTCTTCTATTTTAAATAGCTAAGAGGGCTAGCTTAAAAATAGATGAGCACCTGAGCACCCGTGTTGGGTGGGATGAAGGAACAGCAAATGCCTTGCACATCTGCATGCACTAATATTTCCACGCTTAGCAGAAAAGTTGGGTGAGCATGAGTTAACCATGAGCCTGGTTGTTCGGTCTGAGCCCTGAAATTTCCCCTCAAGACTGAGGTGTGAGCCTGACATCTGCTGGGGACTGCACCACTGCTACAGAGAATGCCAGGCCATCCTTCCTCAGAGCTGCTCTGCCAGGAAGGGTGGTGGCAGGGAGGCTGCCGCCCGAGGAGGGACTCCGCGTGGGATACAACCAGCCTGCGAGGAGGCACCGTGGCCGAAGGACAGGGTGACCCCTCTGCAGCCTGGTGGGAGGTAAGGGCTGAAGTCCCAATTTATGCTGGAGGGCTCCAGTCCCTCAGAGCGGGCCGGATGCAAGAGAGCAGCCAGCTGGCACGTGGATCCAGGTTTACAATGCCTGTGTGGGTGTCCATGGCCACGTGGGAGACAGCGCTCCACGTGTGCAATGGAGTATGCCTGACAGCAAGACGAGATCTGATTGCCCTCTTTTCTTTTGAGGTATCCACCACCACCAGGTTTTGGCTTTGCTGACATAGCTGGTTACTTTAGACTCGTCTGAGTCTCATTCAGCCCTCTGGGCTTTACAGGCAGAAATGCTGCAGGTAGGCTCACCTGCACAAGGAGGAAATGGGGTCACTGCTTGGTGTCTGCCATCCCTGTGTCTCTGTGCCTCCTTTCTGTCCTCACCCACAGGCTCTTTCCCCCTTCCCTCTCTGCTGCTATGGTATACCTGCATGGGACTTCTGTTGGATCTTATAGGAAAAGATGGTTCCCAGGGCTGACTGTGAGTAAGAAAGTCATGTAAGAGAGGCTCAAGGATATATGGAGTGATGGAGAGTAAAAGCAAGTGCCCCTTGGCCGATTAAATACTGACCTGATGCCTTAAAACTGTGCTAGAGGGTGCTGTGCTGCTGCATCGGCTCCGGCGAGGAGCGCTGTACCAGAGGGTGCTTGGCCACTGGTGGTAGGCAGCGTCCCTGGGCTTTGCTTTATCAGTGAAGGCATTGGGCCTCTTGCTCCGACCAGATGCGGGCAGCTGGCTGCAGGCTGCCATCCTCAGTCCTTGCCTCCTCCCAGCCCCAGGCAGGGCCGGGTGCTGCCCTGCAGTGCTGCGCAGGTTGCCGCTTTGCCTCTCGACAGGGATCGCTGCCCTTCAGTAGGGATCTGCGAGCAGCAGATCCTGCACAGGCTGCCGATCGCACTCATCAAATCCCCGTGGTTGCTGTGGCTGGCCAGCCCCTGCCCAAAAGCAACATTATTCTCATTAATCATCCTTTGAATGCAGCTAGAGAGGCGCGCGCACGGCGCAGCCTCCACCCTGCAATGCCGAGTGTTTGCATAGCGTGATATGGCCGACCACAAGCAATCCCCAAGCTGGTGCTTCTGGGTCTGGAGACAGCTCAGGCAGTATCAGTATGGGGACCTCTGGGTCGGGATCTACTGGGTCTATTAAAAAGAGGGATCCTAAGCAGCGTGCAGGCAATACGGTAGCTTGGAATTTTGTTGATAGAAGGGTTATTAGCGGTGCCTTTGGGCTCTCTGCCAACGCGTAAATAACTGGAAGTGTTGTTTTCTCCTAAAAGTAAACCTGGCCTTTGTGCTGCTTAGTCACTAATTGTATTTGTTGCTGGCAGAAATCAGCAGATAAAACATGTATCTGAAACCCTCGAGGAGAAGAAAGAAGTTGGCAGTTCTCATGGTTTTAGCAGGGATCTTACGACAGCGTGTGTTGCATTTTTTTCATGAGGATTCATATTCTAGAGGAATGTGGCTAGTCGAGGATCTCAGGGGTTTTATTAAAATTTTTAGAGTTTTTAGAGCTTTTGGCATGGAGAAACACTAAGAACCTCATGCCAGTTTAACCTAATGATTCAGAAACCATAAAGCAAATAATAATAAGCTAACACATCTATTTTTAAACTCATGATTTAAGCCACTGTCATGATTTTGATGGGGCCTGACGTGATTTTCCAGCATTGGGACTGGTAATAAAGCTTTTGTGTACTGATTTGAATGGAAAATCCTTTTTAAAATCCTCCAGCTTGCTTGCCTTAGTCAATACTTAACAACCACTCAGCCACAGCAGCAAAAAATATCTACCAGTCAGGACATTTTCCTTGCCCCTCTCTTTCTCTTCCCGCATAGAAAAAAACCCCACACACGAGGGTCATGATTCATCGCCATCCCAGGGCCCAGTTAGCGAAACTGGTGCACAGCAATCCTGTGCACGGGAATCCCGGAGCGGCTGACAGCCTCCCAGGAGTCCAAACAAGAGACGGGAGCATCCCTCTGTCAAAGGAGTTTCCCGTGGGGCTGAGCAGGGTCTGAAGAGAGAAGAGGACAGACCTGGCTCAGGTCTATACGGCCAGCTTGGGCTTGTGCTGCAGTTGTTTGGAGTCCCTATAAAGTTGTCCTGGGACTGAGCGGCGGTCGAAGGTAAGATGAGTTTCAGAGAAGTGGAGAGGGCCAAGCCATGGCACGGAGCCCCTGTGCAGCCTCCGTCAGTCCCTGCGTGGGCACATAAAATTGCTTGTCTAGTGGCTGTGTCCGTGGAGGAGTGGGAGAATGCCAGCTGGTCCCTGCGGTATTTCTTCTCAGGAGCTGAGCGAGGCTCATTTATTCCCATAAATGTTTTTTATGGGAAGAAAGAGCTGAAAGCAGGAAAGGTAGAGTGCCATTCCTACTGCCCCCAGCCCGCTGTGCCCTCGCAGTCTGGATCCAGATACCAATCCTGGTGTGAGACAAACTCATTTTTACTCGTTTACCCAATGTTTCACAGCTTGTCAAAAGGGTCTGGGATCAACTGAAGGAGCAGCAGGCTCTGAGCAAGCCAGATCCATCTCAGTGCTATTTTGAGGCACTTAGCTTTCTGGCCAGCGGGTATGCTGTTATTCCTCTAATACAAGAAAATAAACACATGAGGAATGTATATGAAAAAAACAGGTGACTCATAAGGGAGAACAGCCTCATTCTGTCATTAGTGGAGGGTAATTTGCCACATATTTATATCAATATTACACACGTCTGCACAAAGCTTCACTGCCCGGTCACACGCTTTGGGCTGAGCGTGCGGCCGCAGCTGCCGGCAGCAGGGGAGCAGGAGAGGGTCCGCAGTCAGGCGCTGCTTGGCCCCAGTTCCTCCTTTTTGTCTGAAGAGTGGAAGAGGGTGAAGCCTGCTGCTTGGCCCTAAATCTGTCAGGAAGTGATTTGAGACTTTGAGTAGAGCTTGGCCTTTTCTTCCTCCTATTAAAAAGAAAGAAGATGGTGTTTTATAGGTGTGTTACAGCCGCATGAATGTGCTGATCTTTAAAGAAAGATGTGAACAGCCTCCTGAGCTACTGCTGGACACAGCACTGTCAGCGGCAAGACTACCTGAAATGAAATCTCAGAGAAAGAGTGACCTGTGAATGGCCTTGAATCAACTTAATAGGTGAGTTCACTCTGAGAACTAATGATAACACACCTGTTTCATGAGAAAAAAAATCCTCCTTATCTAGAAAGTGTCTCCCACCTCTGCCCCGCTGAAGGAAAGGTTGTTTGTGAAGAAATAAATTTTTTCCAAAGTGACTTGGGAGTCTCAGATCCATTTTTTTAAATCTGCTTACCCGTTTACTTAGAAAAATCTCATCATAAGGCTTTTTGTCCTTGGCTTTTTGAGGCAGAGACTTTGGTGTGGGCCAGTTTAAATCGGAACTAAAACCAGGTATCTGCACATACCTGGGAAGCACCAGCTCTACTGCCAGTGGCGTGCACACCACCTATTAATGACAAAGTGAATGAATTAACGTGAAGAAGCGGGATGGGGAAGGACTGCAAACTCCTATACGAAGCCCAGACTGAACCCTGCCAGCATGACTACAGAAATAAAAAGGATGGCGCAGTTCCCTGCTCACTCTCTGGCAGCAGGATGGCACCGCGGCTGGGGGCGTTATGTTTTCATCAGGACCGTTCTCCACCTCTCCTCATAAGAGAAAAAGAAACATCTTTGTCACAAAAAAAAAAAAATGTTTATGAAAAATCAGAAAATACAAAGAACCAGGAGGTAAACATCTTTTGGGGGACAGGAGATTTTTTCATAAGAAATATCCCATTATTTCAGACCAAAGCAGTTGGCAACTTCTACCCAGCTCGGCTTGGCCCATGGCACTGAGGAAAGAGGCAGAGAAATGGAGTGGAAGATGGAAATCCCCTGGTGCCCCGCCTGCTGCCGCTCCCACCTTGCTTCTTCCCAAAGCTTGTCTTGAGGAAAGCAGGCTGCAGTCTTTCAAGGACCTTAAAGACCTGCTTCATATCCATTTTAGGTACCAACTGTGAGGGCAGCTGTTCCCTGCTCATCCATTTCCAAAGTCCCAAGCGGACGGGGAGTCTTCCTGCTTGCAGGCGAGTGTTTGCTACTGGCGTTTCCAAACCAGCGCTCTGATCCACAGTGGCTATGGCTTTGTCACTGCCCTGATAATTTAGTTACCACAGTATAAAAATATCTCAAAAGACTGGCTCACTCCAATTGCAATAGCCTCAGGCAAGAGGGCTGCCAGCAGGGAGCCGCGTTACAACTTGGCTTGAAAGAGCTCAAAGGTAAAGGTGTGTTCAGTAGCGACAAACAGGGAGCAACAAGCACCTCACGCTGCCTTGTGTTTCCTGAAACCTAATGTTTTCACACAAAAAAAAAAAGAGAAGAAGAGCCTTTTTAGTGGAGCAGGTTTGTCTAGGCCTGTTAGGGGCCAATGGTGTGCTACAGCCACTGACAGAGTGGTGCGCCGAGACCCAGGGAGGTAGGATGGTGCAGCGAGGAGGAGGAGGAGGAGGAAGGGGGACAGTATCGCTGCTCTTTTCTGCTAACAGAGTTCATTGAATCTGCCCAGAGTTGCGCAAGTCACAGGAAAAAAAAGTGACACCAGGGCTTCCAGTATCACAGAACCTGGTCCTGTGAAAAGCAACATTCCTCTTGCTACGTGGCACAGCCTGGGCTGTGCTTGTCCCCCTGACCCCGGACGGGGTGAGAGGTGACCTGGTGCAGTCCCAGTCCTGAGGGACCTGCCATCACTTCTGGCTCTGACACATCCAGATGAGATGGTTTCTCCTTTCCAGGGAGGCGGCAGTGGCTGGAGGACGCAGGCTGTTCTTACGCAGGCTTTGCCAATAGGCGCCTGTCCTGTACACACGCTGGAGGGATGCAGGAACACGCAGGCACTCCTGCCAGCCTAATGGTCTGGTGGGTGGCTCTATACACTTGGGAAGCCCCCGTAATGCAAAACTACGCCTCCTCTGCCCTGTAGGTGATCTGTTCCAATATCAACACACTTTCCAACAGGGACTCCCTGGTGTAAAGGTGTCATGTGGGTAGTTTGTGTTAAGGGTAGGGCAGAGACTGAGCGCTGAGAAAGAAATGCAGGTAAGGCAAAGTCCCACTCCCCAGAGGGCTAAGAAACTTGAGACTCCTGTATATTTTCTGTCAGGGTTGTGTTGCTAGCACCTCAGATGCTACAGCGGGAGAGTAGTGAGAGTACCTTTGGGCACGATAGGGAAGAGGACTGCAACATGGATGTCTCGGGGAGGCTTTCTTTCCTCCCCTGCAGGCCAGAGTCTGTGCTCCCTGCACTTAACTTCCCACTGGGAAATATGGTGGTGCTAAAAGCTCTGCGTGTGTTTCCAGAGCACCTCTACATGTTGCCTGCATGAGCCTGAACCGCCAGTCTGTGCAACAGTGACGCCCACCTTGCTGTGCAAAATGCAGAGCCATCCTCTACACATGCATGTGTGTCTGACTTGGCGGCACGGCACGTACGGAGGAGGTCTGCTCTGCCGTGCCACCAACCTGCCGCGCGCAGTCTCAGCGGTCCTTCTAAGCGCAGGACCCAGAGCACCTGCCTTCAGACGGCGCTGACATCGTGACCACAAAGACAGCTGTGCCTGGTCCCTCTCCACAGAGAGAGAGAGAGAAAGGAGCAATTTCAGACTCTGCAGTGAGTGTACGTCTAGTGCACGTATTGGTAATAGCACCGTGCCGGGGTCTCGGTGTGATCTTCCTGTTGCTCATTTGCTGGCAAGTGTGAAATGCAAATCCCCCTGGGCTTCTGTCTCCTCTCAATATTCACAGGAGCATGAAGGCTCCTGTGCGGAGGGGAGGGTGAGAGCCGGCAGACAGCAGGGAGCTTTGTCTCCTCCTTCGTCTGGAGTTTAGGGGTTAAAAAAAATCTGCTTATTCGAGAGTCAGCTCACCGCAAGTGCCCGGCGTCGTGGGGTACGGGGTACCACACCTGGCGTGTTCGAGCGCAGAGGCCATCGCGCCAACGCTGTGGCTCCACCGAACCGGGCGATGCCGGGGCAGGGGCACGGGGTGTGGGGCGAGGGTCCCCACGGGGAGCCTGGCCGGCAGGTCTCGGGGCAGTTGCCCCCATCCGGAGCCCACCGGGCGGTGGCTCCCACCCTGCCCCTTTCCCGTGGTGTGATGGTTCCAGTCCGAACCCCGCCAGCTCTCTGGAAATGGCAAGTGAGACACTTGTTGCCATGGTGATCCTTAATAGTTCTGACTCGGATGTCGGGTTGCTACGGCAACCGCAGCCGCAGCCCTTGGGAGGCAGTGCCGGCGCGGTTTTCCGCTCGTAGCGGCAAAGAGCTCCGGAGCCCCGTTTTGCTCACTCCTTGCTGCAGTGCAGTGGCGAAGCTTTCGGGCCGTTTTATTATTCTCCTGATGAACGACGGTCCCGATCCGTCACCAGCTACCCTACCGGGTAGAACTGCTCTGGACCGCCTCACCATGGGCACGCTGTCTGCACCCTAAGGTGATCCCAGCCCCTGCCTTTCGGTGGCTCATCAGAAAACAATAGATAGAGAGAGAGTTATATACTTATTTTTCAAAAGGAGCAGTGGCATTTCTTCCCAGGCAGGAGCAAGCTCCTTTCATCTCGGGAGCTCAAGGCCAGATCGAGCTGGGGAGGTAGTTTTAAGATGAAGAGTGTCTGCGGCTGCGAAAGGAGAGACAAAGGGAGAGCGCATGTGAGGGAGTGGGTGTGCCCGCGAGAAAAAGAGCGGATCTGTGTGCAGAGAGTGTGTCCGTGGGCATGGCTGCGGATGTGAATGGGAGAGCAACTGCCAGGAGAGGAGATGCCAAGCGGAGCGTGGGTGTGCCTGGTGTAAAGCGAGAGAGGGCACGCTTACCGGCGGGCACGGGTGCTTTTGTGTGCGAGAGCACGTGCGCACAGGCACAGGGAGATCAGGTTCACGTCATGCAGATCTGCGTGAAGACGCTCTCGCTCACATTCAGTCCGCTCTCCTGTCATCTGTGGCTAGTACAAAGACAGGCACCTATACACGTAATGCCTGAAAGTCAACCTGAGTCCCTATGGGGCGCATAAGCTCAGGGATGGGGGTGTGAGGGGGGTGGATGTTAACTTTGCTGTTGCAAACCTAGCAGCAAAGACTTTCATAGCACTAAATAATCCAGCCCAAATCATTTCGTGGCGTCCTTCTCAGGCAGAGCCAGGTGGGAATGAGGAGACGTGAATTCTCCACATGGGCACCCTTGGACTTACACCTCAACCAAACCCCCTGTCCTGAGAGACCTGGGCATGGTTCCCAAGGGAACTGGTCAGTGCTTCTCCCGAGTCAAATGTCTGACTGCTCAGGCAGGCAGGAGGAGTCACCAGAGAGATGCTTAAGGCTGCCCAGACTCCTCAGGGGTTTCATAAACTTCCTCTGTGGTTTTTTCTTCCAGCTTGGCAGAGAATCACACCGGCCTCTCTGCTGCCTGGCATCCTGGTTCTTCTAGCCACCATCTTGCACTGATAGGGCATGGTGGGATGTCCTGGAGCAGACCTTCAGGCGAACTGGGATGACTGGAAGGATGGAAAAAATGACAAAGTCACCATCAAAGTGGGAGATAATTTTACTGCTCACAACATCTTGGTGGGGCTGGGAAGGATGTAAAAGTGGCAGATGCAAAGAATAAAAGATGGCGCTAAAGGAATCAGCCACATCCTGCAACAGGAGAGGGTCCAGGGTGACTCCTGTGCATCTGGCTCAGATGATGTGAGGACAGAAGCCTTATTGGCAAGGGTAAGTAACACAAGTAGCGGGGAAGATTTTGGCATGGAACCTGATGAATATAAGCAAACTTTAAAGAGGTGCTGGGGGACAAAGACCTGAGAATGAAGATCGTGGAGCGGTCCAGGATGGAGAAAGATATTTCAGAGTCCCTGAAGTGGGGTCATGCGTGCACATGAAGGTCCCCTGTGGATTGCGTTAAAAGGGGAGAAAAGGGCAGAATTAAGGTAGGAGCTGTGAGGGCTGCAGCAGAGGGAGGCTCTCAGGAAGTGAGTGAACCTGCGGTAGCAGCAAGGTTTCAGGGGGAGGAAGCCTGGGACTCAGGAAATTGCCAGTGCAGGGTTTCTGGATGAGCAGTTCATGAGGCTGGAAGGTGATGAAAGCCAGATGGAGGGGCTCCAGGAGCGAGTCTAAGGTACTTCAGAGGTTAATACAGTCTGTCCAAGGAGTTTAGGGAGGTGGGAAGGTAATTGAAGAGACTCAGTCAAGGGAAACTTTTAAACATGTACAATGACTTGCTTGGTATGCAGAGAGAAACTCATCCCTAGTGTAAGCCTAATGAAATCAGTAGCTTTGGCTTTAGCTCTGTCTGTTAATTCCACATGACAGAGGCAGAATGAGGGGAACTATTTGTTTTTCACAAAGCAATGGTATAAAAAGTCTCTGAATTCTCTTTTACCCATCAAAAATTACAATCCAAAATATTAAAATGGTATATTTTTCTCTTCCTTTCCCTGGCCCTTCTGCCTGCCTCCTTAGAGGACACCTCTCTCTGCCCGTCGTCGGGGTGGTGCTTCTGACAGAGTACAGCTGTGCCTGCACTGGACCCGTGCTGTCACATATTGGCCTTTGTCGCATACGACGGGCAGAGTAGTACCTGCGCCCGGTCACTGCACGTGCACCTGCTACAGATGTGGGACCCTGTGTGGTAGCTTGCCTTCATCTTGCAACCACTCCCCAAGGAACAAGTTGGGGCTGGACTTGGTTCTTCACCCCACTGTGAAATCACAGCTCCCTCCTTCCCTGTGCAACCTGTGCTGGTTCCTAAATGATTATGGTCTGTGTAGGACATTTTGACTGTGACACCTGCTGGCATCAAAGTGAGAGGAGGACCACACCAGCAAAGGCTAACAGAGGAGTCTCTTGGATCTAAGTGAAGCCTTAGACTAAATATTGCAACGTTTCCATCTCTATTTTGGCATGATCACTTACAGAATTTGCTGGATGTGATTTCTTGCCTGAGACCTGTAATAAAGCATAAAAGTAGGGCTAAATTATTGGGGTTTTTTACAGAAAATGAAGGGCACTGGAGAGGGCAACCCAATTAATTTATTGTTTATATATCTGGACAGGATCTAAACTGCTACCCTTTGCTCTCTTTGCTCGCACCTAAACAGACTGAGGAAGCCTCTGTAAGGAGATTGATAGCAATAAATACTTTCCTTCCTTGTTTGTCTTTGGGGCAGCTCAGTCTCTCGCACGGAGCAGCAATTTTATTAAATATGAATTAGTGTAAAGCATGAAAAAACGAGATAATTATTGTTGAACCATTACACTCAGGAATTCCAGCAATTACCAGGTGCATCAAGATCATTTCAAAGAGAAAATCATGCCTGTGCAGGGAGAGGGTTTGGGGGCTGGCTGGGAAAGAAGGAAGAATAGGCTGAAATACTGCAGCTGTCTTCCTTGTTGTTCCTTACCCATAAAAGAAATAAGTTGTTGTATGGCTGCGCAGGTTCAGCCTGACCTGAGCTGCAGACCTTCTAGTAGGGTTTGAAATCATCAGCTAGGAAAAATGGCCCGTGATGGTTGGGGCATGGGGGTGAGAGGACTCATGTGTGTTGGGGTGGTGGAAGGGGAGAGGAAGATTGTAGGGTGAGGAGGAATGGAGTGAGGGTGCAAAGAAGAGAGGATGGTCTTGTGGCTTGGCTGCTATCCTGGGATGATATCTGCTTGCTCTTGTTGATGAAGATTTTGTTTAACAGAACCCCTTTATCCACAGTAAATCTCCCTGAGAGCAAATGAAAAAAAAGCACAAGCGGGCAGTCAGAAAACTTGATACCTTCTGTTCCACATACACCTGGGCTTCCTGGCTTTGAGGAATCACACTGTAGCGAGAGGTCAAAGCACAAGAGCCATGAAGGTTTTGTTATTTTTGTATTCCTGCGCTTCTTAAGCAGTGATGCTCATTAGATTAGTGTTTACCTTGATTTAATGTCTCATCAGAAGCACGACATCCCCAGCAGCCCTGCTGCGGTGCTACTAAATGAAGCATGCCCTGTTTCCTCAGCTGGGACTTAAACCTCTGCCCTCAGAGACCTGAGGGGTGGGCAAGAAGGATGGGGAGAGAGTGATAGATATTGACCCACCTAACATGTATGCTAAATTAAATAACCAGGCTTTATTTTTTAACCTATTTAAAACAGTTACCACTCTCTGCACAATTGATGTTTGCGTTTGCGGAGGTTACTGAGGTGGCAGCTGCCGCAGTGTGAGCCTCCCCTGCTCCGTACCTTTCCCCTGACTCCCATGCTGCGGGTGACCTTCATGTGTAAGGACAGCCACTGCCTTGGGGAAAGAGAGAGACAGAGAGAGAGAGAGAGAAAGCATTTTCTCTGCCAGTTAATTGAATCCAGGCCTTCCCTTCAAGTTGTGCTGGAAAAGCCTTATTTTCCTCTTGCGGTAGGGAAACAGTTGCTCACGGAGTAGCTGAGCAGATGAAAGCCTCCAAAGTCCTTTTGCTAAAGACGTCAAACCAAATTTGAATCACGTCCGCTCTTAAACCAGAACTGACCATGGTCTATGGTAGAGTGCTACTGATTTTAGTGCTGCTTTACACTGCACAGCAATACGGCTCAGTGACTATCTAGCTTGATGACCAGTTTTTCAGTGTATCCTACATTTTCCTTTTTCCTGCTCTCCTCAGCACATCTGCCCCATACTGAGTCCCTAAGAAATATCACTCATTATAAAAGCTCTCCCTTGAGGGCCTGTTGTGACAACCCTTTGAACTCCTATGCTGGGGGAGCACAATGCGCAGGACGCAGAATTACAGGCAGTTAAATTGCCTCATTAAGAGAATATTATTAGGGCCTATTTGGTCTTTTCCTATCAAGCCCTTTTGAATACTTTATTTAAGCCAGTTTTGTGTCACAGGATGCACCCCTGTTTTCCCTGCGAGATTTTCCTTTACTCTCTTCTCTTCATGTCTGTGTCCTCACAAGGGCTGGATCTGGCTGTGACATGGAGAAGGGCGCAGCATCACAGCCATTCCCTTGCCACAGGATACCCAAGGAGGGCTGTCTGGGGAGGACTCTCTCCTTTCTGGACCAGAACTTGTAGTACCTGCACATCCCAGAAAACATCTTTGCCCTTGCAGCTGAAATGATTTGGTGTTTTTGTTTTTTTTTAACTTCAAAGCCCCCCGAGGGGGTGTGTGTGTTCCAGGGTGTTGAGTTTGGTTTAGCACTGCACGCCCAGCTAAGAAACATAGGATCTCCATAATTCTACCTCTTTGTCCCTCGCTACAGGGATTTACCCCACTGAGATCCTTCAGGCTGTACATTTCCTGCCCTGGCTATTGCACGTTTCTTTTTTACAGAGTCCCAGTTACGCAGACTTCCGACTTCCTAGGCACAGCGTGCTAACACTTAACTTGTATTCTGCCATGTCTTGCTTCCTAATCGTCTTTGGTCAGAGTTCAGAATTGCCCCTGGGCTTTCAAGAGCCTTTGCCATTATATGCCTGTCTTTTGCTGACCCTAGGCTCTTCCCTTGCCATTACTCATGGCCTTCTGCAGCTGGCAGTGCCATACATGCACCTGCTGCTTCATCCAATGGTGCCTCCTTTGCTATCTCCTGTGTGATGGTCTGCCTTTTAACATCGCCTTAACCTGTAGCAGAGCAGCTTACCCCAGACCAGGAATCTTGTGTGCTTCTGACCACTTTCTAATTAGGAAGACCTTAATTTACAACCTCCCACATTCCCTGCAGCATGCCTTGCAGTGCTGCATATCATCTCTCTGCTGTGGCCAGGATCTACGCAGGCTTCCCCTCACCGAGGGAGCTGCCAGCTGTGCTGGTAGGAAAAGTGCCTCAGCTGCTGGTGTTGGGGTAGGTGACAGGGGGTGTTTTACACATGAGATAACGCGGGGATTTAATTTCTCCCTGGCGCTGTGTTTCTCACAGCACATTGAAGTTGTACTGCCTGAATTCGGTTCTGCTGCTTCCCTCCAGCCAAACAGCCATGTTCGACCCCCGATCAGCTCGAAAAATCATGCTTTTGTGCTGTATGCTGAAACACATGCAGCAACCGATGGCCAGGATATGAATCAGATCCTCAGCCAGGGTAAATTGCTTCGGCTTCAGTGAAGTCAGTAAAGCTAATCCATTTTCTTCCAGCTGAGATTCGGGGAGCATGGATTAACTATACTGTCTGGAGTCAGCCTTGATTACAAATCCAGGCATAATGAAGGATGTGGCTCTACCGACCCCGTTGTTCTGTGCTGTCTCGAGCTTCTCCTCCACACGGCGGGGCTCGGTGGCTCCTGTCCCCTGCCTTCCTGCGGTGCGTAGGAGAACAACCCGGCTGCTCATTCACAACGGGGACGAACGATGCAAGGGGAAAGGACTGCTCCTGCGCCGAGACGCACAGCAAGGCAGCCCAGGTCCATGGAGACTCTCTGATTGATGTGACAGGGAGCGAGTGACAAGCCTGCTGATGCGCTAACAGCATTTTACTCCAGCAGTTCTTGCCAAAAAAATAAAACACCTGTGACAAAAACTAAACTAGCTCACTTGCTCAGGGCATAAATGTCCAGGATCTGAAAGTCGCCACCTGATGTAAGTTATGAAGCCCTGCCTTCCTCCAGGAAGATGAGCGTGATATCTCTTGACATGTTAGGCTCAGGGTGCTCTGTGCTCTGGTTTAATGCAGCGTTGACTGCAGCCTGTCTCTGAAGGGCTACCACCCCGTGATTTGTAATTCAGTCTTACCTGCAGGTCAGGAGATGAAGGATATGCATGTGAGCCTGCATATATATAAATACAGCATGAAGTAGCAGGGATTGGGATTTTCTGTATGAAATCTTCATTTTCCTTGTCGGTCTTATCAAAAAGCATTCTACTTTGACCGGGGGGTCACACTGGATTTTGGTGGCAGGCTGCGAAAGCTGGAGGAAAACTGGACCATTTACCCAGCTGTAGGAGGAGTATAAAGTGTGTGATACCTAATTCCTTCTTGATGTCCAGCACCAGCCCATACCATCAGGGCTTGTGGCATGAGGAGACAAGGTCCTCTCTTTCCATACCTGGCCTCTGGACCATTCAGTTTTCTGTCATCGTCTTTTCCAGGTTCCTCTGACTTTTCCTTATAATTCCTATGGTTAAACATCTCTTCCTGAGTGGTGGGACAGTCTTCCCCCATCTTTGGTAGAGTCTAATCTTTTACTTCTGGCATCTTTTTCCCCCATTGCTGCTTGTGACAGCAAAGGTCTTTGGGTAGCTGGGTTAGGAAGCACATCAAAGAATCTATGGGGCTGTAAAAGCACAGCTTATATTTTGCCAGGCTATTTTTAAGCCAGGGCACTATTTCCCTGCCCTGGTTGACAACATGATGGTGCAAAGGCAAGAGCAAGCTGCGGGAATGAAAGAATATGTGATGTTCTCATTGCTGCCGAGGACTCTCGTTACATGAGGGCCAGGTGACAAAAATGTTTATTTTTCTTCTTCTCCATGTGTCAGTGCAAAGTCGGACAACTGCAACTGGAAAGACTGGTAGTAGCCTCGTTCAGGGTATCTTGGTCTGCTGACTAAGCCCTTCTCTTTGGGAGTGGAAACGATATGGATTCAAACTCCTGTGCTGGGGGCTGATGCTGTGTCTCCGTCGAGAGGATGCTGTCATCACTGCCAGGGAAAGAGGGTGACTGGCTGCTTCTGCTGTGACACTTTGGTGCATGCAGGCTTTCCTTCCTGTCCTGTTTATGAGACGAGCTTACAAATAAAACCTGGAAGTGTCCCACTCGTCTCTCTACTGACACAGTCTCTTTCCCTGCCTTAGTCTCATTTAATGTTCAATTATTTGACAAATTCAGCTTGAATTTGCTGATCATTTTGGTGTCCCAGAAAGTGCGGCTCACAGGAAATAAATGATTCGGCAAAAACAGAGAAAAAATGTCACCTGCCTCACTGCTGTCACATCTGCTTTACTCAGCTCCTGATGTAGCAGTAGCAGATTCTTCTCGTCTGTGACAAACTTAGACAGAACACAAAAGCTGCCATCTGCCTTGGGAGTCCTAAGGTAATTTTCTTCAGGTTTTCCCTAATTCCACCAAAGTCAGAAGAGGGATTCTTGCTCATCTCATTGGGCTACATTTGTCTCCTTACCTATCAAAACACCCCCAAAATCTCTTGCATGAACTTTCCAAGAGTTGGGCTGAAGACATAGTAGAGGGGTCTTTCCATTGATATGTACATAATCTATACATTTTCTTCTTTGAAAACAGGAATGGTAGGCCCTAGAGAAAACG
The DNA here is from genome assembly GCA_013400875.1 of Anhinga rufa. Taxonomy (NCBI): domain Eukaryota; kingdom Metazoa; phylum Chordata; class Aves; order Suliformes; family Anhingidae; genus Anhinga; species Anhinga rufa. The sequence goes on from VZTV01063346.1 coordinate 19,276, forward strand.
ATCCAGCTCTAATTGTTCCAGTGACCTTTTCCTCGCTGTCCACTGACTGTTTCTTGTGTCCAGTCTGGCTTCAAACACTGCAAGCAGTGGGGCTTCCATCACTTTCTGTGGAAATTATTCCACTGCCTAATAAATCCCATTCTATCCCAGGTTACGCTGAAATGGTATTTTCATTAATTTCATGTCAATGCATTTGCTTATGGCCATCTGCTTGCTGTCCTTTAATACTCTAAACCATTGCATTGTTTGTGTTTCCATCGCTGAGGCTTGTTTAAGCCTATAATCCTCTCCTGAAATTATCACTTGATTAAATTATAAAGACTTTAAAAAAAATTTTTCTCTCTCTGATTTCTTAATCATTTTTGTTTTCCTTCAATGAATTTCTCTTTAATGCTGTCAATCTCTCCCTGGCTTTCAGCATCCAAAATACAATGCAGTGTTCAAAATACAATACAACGTTCTAGCTGTGCCAGAAAATTGTACAAGGAAATTATTTCCCCAGATGAAGACATAAGTCTGCAAACTCTGCCTTTTGACCTACTTGGTCTCTGTACTTTGTCACCTCTTCTTAAAGTATGAACTACGCATATTCTGTAAATGCCACTGCCACAGAAAAGAGCAGACATCAGATATTATATCAGGCTATAAGAAAGAGGCATGTAACATGGGAGGCCATGGTCTGCTCTGTGGTGGCAGACCCTTGCTGAAGCACTGCAGCCAGCGTTGCATGCTGCATGCAAAGAAAGACGCAGGTTATTTGGTGGGACAGCAGAGAAGAGGAATAAAAATGATCTGAGACCTAGAAAACTCAACCTGTATGGAAGACTGAACTATTTGTAGTTATTTCAGCTAAAGAAGAAAAGACTGGGTCTAGAGAGAAGCAGTAGGAAAACCTAAGTCTTCAAATATATAGGAAATCGTTTCTAAGAGAAAGGGAATAAAGTAGTCTTCCACTGAGGGTATGACAAGGAGTATTGAGCTTAAACTGCAGTAAAGGAGACTTAGGCTAAACACTAGGACAAGTTTTTAGGCTAAAGAAAATGTATGTGAGGTCAGGAATAGATGGCCTAGGGAGACTGCATGAACTGCCAGCGCTGAGGTTTTTCAGAACAGGTAGGACGATGGTCTGTTAGGGAAAATTTATACAAATACTGACCCCGCTCCAGGGCAGGGGATGCACTTGATGAGCTGTATTTTCTATGGTCCTGAGGGCAGAAAATGAGTACAGGTTGGTGACTTGGTGACCTTTTCACAATGCCCCCTCCCTTTAAGTAGATGCTGTGTGTGTGCCTGTGAGTATGTGTGGGTGCTATGAGAGAAGCTGACAGATAACACTCAGAGAATGTTGGTTTTATCCCTTTTCCAACAAACAATTGCCTTATCCGGACTTTATTTTAACCTTAGGTTAACGGGGGAGAAGTGATAAGGAAGAATAAGCTGAGCTCCACAGGCTAACGTTTTTATCACTCGTTCAGCACATCTGATCCTAACTCCTTCCTGCACTGCACTTGAAATGAGGTTTAGGAATATTCCAGAACAGTAGGTACTAGATTTGTTGGGCTGATCTTTGAATAGAGATGGAGAGAGATGCTCACTGCTCAGCCCTCAGCTCAGCTTATTCAGCTGCAGAACTAACTGAAACCATCCTTCTCGCTATTTACTGACATGGGATGTGTCTTTCTTGTCCTCGCTCATCTTTTCCAGTCCAGTATCATGCCTCCCTGGTACACCTTCCCTCCTTGGCTCTACATGAACATCCTTTAGCACAAACACCTGTTGGAGCTGAAAGGAGACACGGGGCAAGAGGGGTTAGTTAGGGTGCCAAAGTGGGTTAAAAAAAGCAGGTGTCAATCCACAAGGACGGTCAAGAATTGCAATGAGCTAGACCAGCAATGAGGACCCAGATATCCTGAAGGGTATCCTGACCCTACCTTTTCATAATGTCCACACCTCTTGGGCCTGGATTTGAGTCAAAGCTTAAGTGAACTACTGGGTTTGGGATGAGTGTGGGTAGTTTAGGGGCTTTCTGCACCTGCTGGGAGCACAGGGCCCTTTCTGTTTTCCCATGAATGGCATGGAGAATGGTTGCTCACTGGTGTGAGAAGCAGGGGGCACTGAATTAAACTAGCAGCTTGTTATGGTTTCAGCTGGGATAGAGTTAATTTTCCTCACTGTAGCTGGTGCAGTGCTGTGTTTTGGACTTAGTATGAGAATAACACTGATAACACACTGATGTTTTGGCTATTGCTGGGCAGTGCTGAACTAGCCAAGGACTTTTCCAGCCTCTCATGCTCTGCCGGGTGCACAAGAAGCCGGGAAGGGAGGAGGCACAGCTAAGAGAGCTGATTCAAACTGGCCAAAGAGATATTCCATATCATATGACGTCATGCCCAGTATATTAACTGGGGGGAGCTGGCAGGGACTGGGGGGAGTGTGTGCAGTCGCGGCTCGGGAACTGGCAGCGTCGGTTAGCGGGTGGTGAGCGGTTGTATCACCTGTGGGGTTTTGGGTTTGGTTTTGTTTTCCTTCCTTTCGGGTTTCGTTTCTCTCCCTCATTGTTTTCCTTTTTATTATATTATATTATCTTAATCATTGTTATTATCATTACTATTATTGCCTCTTTTTATTCTAATTAGTAAACTGTTCTTATCTCAACCCACGAGTTCTCTTGCTTTTGCTCTCCCGATTCTCTCCCCCATCCCACAGGGGTGGGGGGAGTGAGCGAGCGGCTGCGTGGTTGCCAGTTTAGTGCCGGTGCTTAGTTGCTGGCTGGGGCTAAACCACGACACAGCTGAAACAGAGCCATTAAAAAGACATGGTTCTTCAAACATGCAGTTCAGGTGTGGAGATCAGTGCTGCGGATGTTGTAGATGCTATATGCTTGCTTACATGGGCTTCAGAGGGGTCTGGACTAGTTCAGGGAAGGGGAACCTATTGAGGGTTTTAAAGATGTCATCGATGGCTCAGGAAATCCCAGCTACAGTCTGCTGGAGGGTATTGCCAGGGTTTTCTGGATGTTCCAGATATACATTTTATATTTGGCCTCTTAAGAACAAGCACTCTCCAAGTAGTTCCTTCCAGCCACTGCTGGACAGAATCCTGGACAGATGGACTTTTGATGTAACCCCGGATAGCTGACCTTAAGTTCTTACATCAGTCTGACATGTAATTATTACATCAGGAATGCTGGCATGATCTGATGCTTAGCATAAAAGTTGACACTGTTGGGTTTATCTGGGTGAAAGCTTCAGCTGGGATTTCTAAACAGGGACTGCAAAAGTCTGCTCCCAATATAAAACCTGGCATGTAAAATGCATTAAAATTCTGAGCCAGAACTCAGCTAGTCTTTGGTGATTTTCATTGTTTCAGCTACTACAGGCAGCAGTTTATGAAAAGGGTCTTCACATGACATTGTAAATCCCATAATGGGCAAGAGTACGGGAAAAAAATATGTTAATTCATAGTAGTAAATTCACGACAAGCACATGCTTCCTTCTTGAGGCTGCCAGTTGCACATGAAGCTGCAAGTGACTCACCGTGAGCCATTTTGCACTGTGCATTGTTTCCTCCCTCGGCTGATAGTGTCGTTAAAGACCTTCGCACTTGCCGGTGACAGTCAGGTGTGAACAGAACTGACAGAAGACTTGCGCTGTACCTGACCCTCTTCTGAAGTTTGATCAGACAAAATCCAGCAGTTTAATCTGCTCTTGAACTCTAAAAAGTGCCTTAAAGCACTATATAAAAATCTCTAGCTCTCTTAAAATTTGAGCCTGACACTTGAAAACTCTTCGTTAACACATAAGGCAAATGCTCTGTAAATCCTGATGCTTCACATAAAGTCATGTGGCTCTAGAAAGCAGGCAGGGCTTTTCTTCATAGGAAGAGTGTCTTCAGATTGGACTTTGCCCTCTTTGGGAAGGGGCTTTTCATATGCAGCTTTATTACCTCAGGTAAATAGCTATTGCCATGTTTGTCATGGTTTAGCCTGGATCAA
>VZTV01063351.1:74-10131 GCA_013400875.1 Anhinga rufa
CATCATATGATATGGAATATCCCATTGGCCAGTTTGGGTCAGCTGTCTTGGCTGTGGCCCGGCCCCTCCCGGCTTCTTGTGCAAGTGGCAGAGCATGGGAAGCTGGAGAGGTCCCTGACTAGCACAGGTGCTACTTAGCTACACTGAGCAGCTACTTTACAACAACTAAAGCATCACTGTGCCATCAGCACTATACCAGCTACGGTAAAGAAAATTAACTCTGTCCCAGCCAAAACCAGCACGCCTAGTAAGAGGTATAGATAAATATGTGCACAACCTGAAACAAAACAAAATGCATAAAGGAAAAAACCCCAGCAACTTAGTTCTCATTGAACTGTGATACCTGAACTCAGTAAAGGATGGAGCGCACGATACTAAGTAATAAATTAAAAATTCTGATTTCTGTTGATATAATATACAGATTTTGGAAATGTTAACATCAAGATATCTTTGACTCTCATAAATGTTTTAATGAAATAGAGGAAGTATGAAGTGTCTCTAAAAAGGATCTAAACAAACATGAGATTTCTAATGGGAACATAAGCTTTTTTTTTTCTTCATAAAACATCCTAATTTAAAAGGAGATTATATTATACCATAAGAACAAAGTTATAATTAATCTACTTTTAAATATATACATATCAAGAAATACTCACTGCAAACACAAAAATGGAGGAATTATATTAAGCTTATAAAATGGCAAGAATTGAAATAGCAAAGATTTACAAAACAACTTCTATACTAGAAAACAGCATTTAAAAATGAATTGTGATGTCGAGGTCCTAGAAGTCAGCAAACACTGGCAACATGCAGGTAGGTTTAAGAGTTATGAGTTACCTAATGATTATGTTTCCTTAGCCCTAGTGAAATCAGTCTGTAGGTAGCCAGCAGTAGAGCAATAATGCTGTTCTCAGAGAATATTTCAACTCTGTGGTGATACTGCTCTTATCCAGGTCTTCCTTTCTGTAGTATATTTTGCATTTCTTAGCTGTGATTTTGCATGGTACTCTCAGTCCCAGAGTCTGCCTTCTGCTTCTCCTTCCCCTTCTCTAGTGTGGCCTTTGGCTCTCCTGTTCTCTTGGCTATGATTTCAGTCCCCTGGTCTCTCTGATCCACTTTCTGAGCCTCTTCACATGCTTCTACATTGTTGGCTCTCTCTCTTTTTATTTTTTTTATCTTCTCCCGTTTATAATGTTGCACAGTTCCCACATGGCTTTGATTAATGCACCCTTCCCTTGCTTTTGCATAAGTAGGACTAAGCTAAACAAGTGCACAAACTGTTTTTAGAAGCACCTTAAAATGTTTTATCTTCTCCAGGACTCTCTCATTTCTGTTGGACTTTGTTTAAATGTGTTAGTCCAGATTCACAGTGGAAGAGGATGGAAAAGACAGAACGATCCCTTGTTCCCACTCCCATGGAGCCTGTGTTTTGTTGCAGCCACCTGAGGAATTTACTACAAGGAAACAGAATTTAGTGGGTTCTTTATCTCATCCTACCGAGTCTCCTTTCCCAATGCCATTGATGCAATCTGCTTTAGTCTGTGGTCTGGGCACTAACAGGCTTCAATCATACAAAAACTCCTGTCAGCCTGACCTGAGTAACTCTTAACTGCCAAGGTGGGAGCTGTGCTACCCTTCTCACTATGCTACTGTGGAAACTGTATCTAAGCCTCAACCAAGAGGGTTATTTTTGTCTCTAACATGTTTTTAAAACTTTCTTCACTTCTTGCACTATTTTTTGCTTTTTATGGCTCAATCTTCTTGTGCAGATTAGGTGAAATCAGTATTAACTACAGGAAAAGCCAGTACTTCTAGGTCATTTTTTTTTCCATGGAGGAAAGGGACAAGACAGCTAGAAGGAAGTCTTCTGAGCGTGTATTCTTTGTGAAATCAGGGATTGTATTTTCTACCTGTAGTAAATGTGTTTATTTTTCAGGATCACAGTCAGTTAGAAAAGAGAGATTAGATCACAACATCTCCTCAGGGCTGAAATTTCAGGCCTGTGTGAGAAGAGGCACAAAAGGGTCCTGTGGTGAGAAGGATCACAGGCAGTAACTCACAAATTCATCCTACCTGGTTTGAGGCACCTAACTGAAATACTTAGGGGTATAGTCAACCTTGTAAAGACAAAAGAGAGAGCTACTTGAAGGAGAGACCTAAATACTTCCAGAGGAAAGTTCGGATCTTAGACTGAAAAACCTTCTGGAGGTCTGTATTTCTCTCTTTGATCAACAAAACTAGAAATGCTACAACCCTACCTTAGGTGCCTTCCTCATTGTAAGGTTAAGTGGAATGAACACAGTTCAAAAAGCATATCCTAAAAAATTACCTGAGGCATGTGAAGCTGAGGATAAGTGCTTAATACGAGTATTCAAGGAGCTAACTGCTTAACTACTGACAAGTACCTTTCATAGCTGTCAGGGCCCTGAGGACACCCACAGACCTGGCTGTCCCTGCCCACCTCCCATGGGGTCCCCCCACCCTGCTTATGGCTCAGGACCCCATTTCACCTACCACGGCCATCAGCTCCTGCCCCAGCTATGCTGCAATAGGGCTGGTCTCCAGCTCCCCACAGCCCTGCCCTGCCTGGCCAGGCCCACCCACACGCCCATGTCCAGCCTCATCCATCCCTGTCCCTAAGGGTGCAACTGGTGCCCAGGGCTGGGGCTGCCCCAGTGCTCTCCTGTCTTCCCCAATGGACCCCAGGGAGGCCCTACTGCTCCGCTTGAGAACCCCAGGCCCCCACTGCACCCTGGCAGTGTTTCTTTTTCATATGCCTTTTTCTGCTTCTCTTTGCTTCATTTCCCCTTTAGCTGTGTCTCTGCTTTTAGAGAACATTTTTATCTTATATCTCTTAAAGCAGGATCCTCAGGGGTATTTAGGTGCCTAATGAGGCAGATTTGGACTAGTGGCATTTTTCACACTTCAGTTGTATTGAAAACTAAGCACAAGACCATCCTTTCCTCCTTGCTTTCATCTACATTGTCATTTGTATCCTCATTACCCCAACGTTAGGCAGGGGGTGGGTGGGTTGTAAACCCAAGGCAAGATGGCAGATATCACTGGGAATGGGAATTTGGAGAAGGAGAGGGAAAACAGACTGGGGCAAAAGATAACGAAGTGGAAAGAGGATAACAAATCAAGGCAATATGTAACGGTCCACTTCATCGCTCTGCAGAGCTCCCATTACTCAGGGGTGCCAAGCAAGCAAGCTCTGTCACACCTACAGTGCATGTGCAATCAATTGGCACATGTGCGGTGGATTTGCTTTTTGGATGCTCATGAGCCATTCAGTCAGAAACTTGGTAAATCTTCATTAAAATAAAAAGAGCAATAGATCACCATTAAAAGCAGTATGCCTACCTCCAAAACCATTAAAGGAGGTAGCTTGTTTCAGTGTTGGGTGAAAAAGGAAAGGAGTCAATAACTTACACATAAGAAAATGCTTATACATATTGAGAAAGACACATGTGTAAGTGTGGGATGGGGCTCTAGAGCTTTTAAGCACAAGAAGGAAGCATTAGAAGTCATTTATTGTTTGCCATTTGTTTCTAGTATTGAAAGATAATTCAAAATGTTTGTGCTGAAGAAAGGTGAAATGGACATTCAGTAGTTGTATTCTAAAAGATAAGCATGTTGTAGACTAAATCTTCCAAAATCATCTTAAGAACCAGCATGGGACACAATTCAAAAATTTGTCCAAGGTCTTTTGAAATCTGGATACTGTCCAGACTTTTGAGGTGTTTTGCAGACAGTGATGTATATTGTCAGCCTCTTTATATGGCTGTCTGGAGGTGATTGCTGTGCTGAGAATAGATAAGGTTATTGGCACTATGCTGAGGTAAGATTAGGAAAGGCAGTACCCTGGCTGATGTTGTGAGGGCAGTAATTCCAGAAGATTTAAAAAATAATAAAATTCAATGTCACATAAACACAGGTTCTCTATCATTCAGGGTCAGGAGTTGGGGGGCAAGTCAGGCAAAAACCTTCAAGTGAGCAAACATGTCACAAAGACATTGCAAATGTAGTGACAGGTGATCCACGCAGCAAAAGAGAAAAACAGTTTTCCAACCACCAAATGACTACTCCTTCTGAGAAGACAGTAATGCAGTTTCTCTGTAAGTCAGCTTTCCTCTGACAAGAGTTTTTTCTCACAAGGCTCTAAGATCACTTTATAATTCCCTCATTTCAGTTTGTCAGCACTGTTCTATGCAAATCAGATACCAAATAACTTGAATTAACTGGTATCTTGACACAGATATGACTTTGGACATTTCACAAACTTTCTCAATGAAATGAGAAAGCCTGTCATTTACTGGGAAGATCAACAGCGCTTGCAGTTTCAGCCATCCTATTCACAGCTGGGCTGAACCCTGAAGCCTAGTTCCTAGAAGGAGCTTCTGCACAATGTGCAGACTTAATGTGTGCAGTCAGTTTCCAATTAGCAAGCATAGGGGAGGACTGAAGCACTCCAGAGAGTGGGAAAACTTACATAATGCTACTGCTTGTAAACTAGAGACGGCTCTTGAAAACAGGTTGAGAAGGTTCTTATACTCATTAATAATTAATATCTTCCAGGAAGAGCTTTGTGTATAAAAGCATGTCACTAGCTTAGGCCCAAAATTAATATGGCTGTGTTCATTTAGGTCTGTGCCTGAACTAAAAAAATTGATAGTCCTGAGCTTGCTTTTGTGAATCCAGTTTTGGTATGAAGGCATCTCTGACATAATTTTCACAGGATTTATAAACTATACAAGTTATCCATGCACAACAGAGTTCACTGTCTAAAGTTGTCAGGTAAATTGAGTTGACAGGCAGTCAGGTAGTTAAAGACAGAATTAAAATCTGTTAAGTAGATAAGAATTTTGGGCCTTCAGGTTTTATTTTTTGTTTCAGACATTCTAATTTGTACACATATAGTTGACTTTATGGTGGAATTACTCTTATGTGATTTTACAAGCTCATCACACATCTATAACTATGCAAATTATCATGAATACCTTTAAAGTCAGGAGAGAGAAATAGACATTTTTTTTCTGGGCATGTTTCTCCTTATCTTTTTTTAATGTCTTTTTAATGAAGAAATTCCTGGAAGTGTTATCATCTCTCCATTGTCTACATAAGAGGGTTCGGATGATTAGCTCAGATGTAGATGTATACTGTAGACATACATTTGGACAGATGAATCCCATTTGAAATAACTGCTGAACATGTGATGATGACAAGAAAACAGTATTAAACCAGTTTACCTTGCCACGCCTGAACACAGTCCTCATCAAACAGAGATTCTATACTTTGCTGAGGTTGCACATTACTTTCCAAATATGAACTATCATAATATCCTGGATGCCAAATTCTCAAAAGGTGTCTTGTTCTCTTAGGATGAAAGCCCATAAAGAAAAACATTGGACCATCATCTGGAGAAGTAAAGAGGTTTTAAACTTTTAGGAATGTGCACAGAAAGGTCACATACAATTAGAGGTATTCCACTACTTGAAAATTCTCATGGTTCAATTGGTCTTTACTCTGTAGGGAAGAAGGTGAATCTAGGATAACAATGGGATACATACATACTACACTATTTTTAATTTCTAACACAAAGGGATTGTAAAAAGCAGACAACTATAATGAGAAATAACCAGGACCAGAAAATGACATGCAGGATATATAGGAAGCAAAAAATAGTGATTCAGTATGGCTTGAATAAAATACTCTTTTTTTATGAAAAAGGGGGCCTGATTCTTAGAGCAGGGTTATTTTATGCCTTTCATCATTCATGCCTTAAAACACATAGAAATTGCTTCAGCATTGCAAGGCCTGCTTCGTATGTATTTTGTTCTGGACCAAAATGTTATATGCAGAGAAATATTAAAATGTAACCTTCTGTAACATTATACTTTACATTTCTTTTGAACATTATTCCATAACATTAACATTTATATTTCTTTTGAGAAAGAATTTAAACATTTGTAGTCCTCTGTAGATATCATATAGTTTAAATTTAGAGATTTCTACTGTTAGTCACATGTGCCAGTGCAGTGTCACAGTGGGTTGTTCTTAACCTAGGAAGGCCTTTCTTCTTAGTGACCCTGGCAATCTGAGAAAACTGAGAATGTGTTAAACAAAAGGAGGTATAGCTGACCAAATACTTGTATGGACACATATGTCACCTTGAGGCTTCTCACATTGGAGTTTTTGGACTGGTTTTGAGGGTGATAAAGGGGGAGATGAGGACATTGCCTTTACTTAAAGGCATTTTGGTTAAATTAATGTGGTTTCCAGTTAGTACCAATCAAAAAATAACTCTCTTTTTATCCTCACACTGGCTCTTCACTCCATCTATGGAAAGAAGCCTGTACATCTCAAGAGTGATTCAGAAAATTACAGAATACTACCAAAATGTGTTTGAGAAGACAGGATACACAGAGGGATGGCAAACAACATGTCCCTCTTCAGAGCAAGAATCAATCTGTAAATTAGACTTCTCATCTCTTGGGATCCAGACCCTGGAATTCTTTAGGAGAATCGCAAGAAATCAGGACTCATTCTTAAATCAAAGTTATTTCATTCTTCTTAAATAGGATGTTTCTGCTGATGACCAAAAAGTGTAAACAAAAAAAGAGTAGCAAGGCTTACTTTTTGATCAGCACTGCATTTTGTGAGACTAATCCCATAGATGTAATAATGTTTACTAGGTCAAGACTGTCATGAGGAGTAAAAAACATAATGTCTTGCCTTTGTTAGGGTTAGAAACAGGTAGCAAACATTTTAAATCTGTCAAAAGAGAATGGCTTTGTACTTATGTTAGACTCAGGAAGCTTTCTGAGCAAAAGCTGAAAGCCCTTTAGAGATCAAATGCCTCAAGTTTAGCTCCTAAATTCCATTAAAGTACCACATTAGATGCCTAAATCCTTTTTTCCTTCCCTTCCCTTCAATCCAATTCTTAATGACCGGCAGTAAGAAAATAAGTCCTTCTGTCTAAAAATGCCATAAATAGTAAAGCTTTAGCAATTGGTGAAAAAAAAAAGTTCCTCGTACAGAATGGGAAATAATGAACATATGTCAAACCTAACAGATGGCAAGGTGTGTTTAAATAGGAATCTAATGTCTTTATTACAAATATGGCTAGACAAGACTTATTCCTAACAGAAAGGGTTTTAGTGTCTTTTTATAACTGAGACATCTGAGCTGTGAACATGAAGGCATTCCAGAAAATACCTATTTAATGACAATAGAATGATGGAATTAGAACTCTGTTTAATTCTTCTGTCTTACAAATCATAACACCAAGGACATCTCAAAAACATGAATCAATTGTACCTCTGACAACCTTCAACAGTGAAATGGAGAAGAAAGCGTAGAAGCTTCTTAATACATTTTCTTCTGAAAAACGAGGATAGAATTATTTGATGTGGATAATTAAAACAAATGATGTTCACATCACATTGTTTACTGTATTTAGGTTTGATAATACAAACCTTGCAGGCAGCCTAAAGCAGTAGCTTGAATGTTAACCAAAGAAACTGAGATGAAAGACTACACATACTGTTTGGTGGCAGAAATTGTTAGAAACATTACCACTGTAGAAATTTTTTAAGTTAAAAGGGTAAAATCATCAGAGGAACTTAAAACCGTTAGACTTCTGAGATAAAAAGAGTCCTTAAATTGTTTGTTATGCTTAACACCAGCTGAGGTTGTGGAATGAAAGAAAAGAAAAAGAAAACCTCCGTAAGAAGCAAATAACAAGGAAAGGATTCAGTTGGACTGTAGAGAAACATAAGCAGAAAAATGGTGATAGATCGTGTTGATCTAGCTGGAGGCCAAAATTATAATAAAAATCTATGTTTTTCAGTTTTGTTTATAAATTTATCTTTAAAACTGGATATTTTTTCATAAAAGAAAAAACCTTATATTTTCAGTTTAATTAATAATGGTATATGACATGGTGCAGATGTAATTGCAGAGAACAAGATTTAGCAGAGGTGGTGCTCAATAATATAACTCCAGACTGCCTAGCTTGATAAAAGAATAAAAGAGGGAGAATAATTTCTTAGTCACATCTATGATTAGTCTTTGCATTTGATAATAGTAAACCAAACTATTTTGAACCTTTATTCTAGTTTTTAAAAGTTATTTTCTAAAAGCACTAGGAAATTAAAGCTTTTAAGAAATGAGCAATGAATACTAATTAACAAATGGAGAAACTAGGCCATGCAGCAATTTTGCTCAAGACAGGAAATTATTATTAGAGAAGTGGATAAAGTCCATTTTCCTCATACTAAGACACTATTTTAAACACTTAAAAAGCTAAACACATGTTTTAGGTAAGAAAAAGCCAACAGCTGCAGAGAGTAGAATCTTTACGAAAACTGAATTTGTAGAAGACAAATTAACAGAATTTTAAAACTTCAAACATTAAAAAATTGTAATAAATTAATAACTTGTAAGAAATTGTAATAAATAAATGGTAGCTCTAAGGAAAGATTTTTAAAGTCGTGGACCATGTCTATGTGGTTTGGAAGATTTCAGAATTTTATGAACACTTCAATGAATAAAGGGCGTACCAGTTTAAGACTAGGCCCTCTGAGGGAATTTGCTGCCTAATTGCAACTTTTGGTATCCAAATTTAAAACCTCAATCCACAGTTCTTTCAATGAGCTGGCACCCAAACTACCTGTACATGTAAGTTCCTGATAATAAAATCCCTACTACTCCTCATGAATGTCAGGTGCTTAGCTGTTAGGGGACATTTGCATTTTTAAGCCCTTTCCTACTTATACTGATAGTAGCAACTGTTCTGAGTCATGCTCACCAAATTGGTCTTTATGTAGAACACTTCAACAATAACATAATGCTTAGAGAATCACTGGGACATTGAAAGTTTGGGAATGGGATACTTGATTTTACAGGAGTGTCTGCCATGTTCTGCAGAAAACTTCCTAATACGGTGGCTCAAATTCTTGTTCTAATGCTCTTTTGCATTGTGAAAACTATTTAAATATCAATGGGAAAAATTTTGGTTAAATGTGTTNTGTGTTACTAAAACTGAGCAGTTAAGCTTATTTATATGGAAGGCAGAGACACCAGCCCTTTTATATGTATAAAACAGGGTACGATTTTTATGGAACAGGCTGAGATATACAACTTTGAGTGTCATTAAAAATGTGCCTGTGGATAGTGAACAATCTAAGTAAAAGTCATCGTGTCAAAACAGAAATAGGAAGACTTGAATTTCTGCCTCTTGAATTTCATCTGACTACATTTGTTACTAGCCTATTAAGTGTTTGATGAGAAAATAAGAAACGCTGACATTTTTATCTCCAACAATGTATTCATTGCAGTGAGATCATAGCAGAAAGAACAGTCCCAGCCTCAAGGTGGATGCTTATTTCAATGAGAAAGGTAGGCAGGGTTTCGTTTCCCATCTACATTTTCTGTGGAGTAAATGTCTCCATACTCTGTACACTGTGTTTTCTAAATCTTTTGAAAGGTTTATACATTTTCCACAATGTTGTTCTGCCTGTGTCCATTAGCAATGTAAATTTCAGAGTGGCAGAGTACATAAGAAAGGGGTATTGTCACTGAGTCTCGGGCATCTTTGTGTATTTAGCTCTTTTTATGTTATAGTTCAGGAAAATGTAGTAAGCATGGCCCATACACATAAGTGAATATAGCTGTGGTGTGGAGGTGCTGAGTTTCTTTTTGGGAATAAGACTGCATCTACAGTCAGAAAAATAAAGAAATAATTGACAGCTGTAAAACACTTAGGACAGTAGTATACAAAGACTTAAAAAATAAAAAGGAAAGGATTACAGTTAATAAAGTGACTAGCCTAAATACAATTCTGCCAGAGTTGCTTAGTGAACAGGCAGGTCAAAATATGGAACTAAGTAGTAAAAAGAACAATATGGAAAAAATTAGAAATCAGTCTTGAGATAAAGAGAGAGGAGGAGCTCTGGACAAACTTTCAGAAAAGGACAAAATGTAAGATAGCATAGATTAATGGGATCAAAATGGCGAGATAAAACTTGATACATATTTGCTTGCAGTAATTATA
>VZTV01063353.1:0-38169 GCA_013400875.1 Anhinga rufa
TCTTTCCTAGTGCAAGCTATAAGTAAAGATCCATCAGCATCTTTCCCTTTTCTGCTGCATTCCATTAACTCTTCATAAACAGTCATGCTCTTTATTAATGAATTTCCTTTGCCGTTATTTATTAAAACTCTTCTATTCCTATGCTGATTTCAGATGTTACACCACAGCAAACCTCTTCTCACAAATTTCTTAGTTTCCTTGGTTCAGAGTAAAACTGTTGAATAAAATATTTAAGGAAAAAAAATCATAATAATGGAAAATTAATTAAGATAACATCAATAATCATGTACCACTACATATAGATAATAAATTAGGTCAGCACACAGGCTGGGATTTCTGAGGAAGACTGCCACCCGTAGGCATGCAGCTCTCCTGCCTGCCTTTGAACAGTTTCCCTGGAGGATTTAAAGTGGATAGATCAGTTTCTCAATCACATGTTTTTTAATAAACATGCATTTTCTCGTAATACAAATTAAACCTAAATGAAATGCAAACCAAAGAATGTCTATAAGATTAAAAAATTATTTTTGCCTTTCAACCATATCCACCACTCCATCACTATCAGAAACCAAAGCTACCTTCCTTCACTGATCAAGTCACAAGGGGTGACTGCCAGAGGGCTTCATGACACATTCATGAGGACGCATGATGTATATATGAGCATGCAGCAGTCCTCGTGTGCAAGAGCCATGGAATCAATTACCCAGGCTTGTTCACAGTCATGGAGCACATGTGTAGAAGTCACCACTAGAATGATGTAGTTCAATCTATGAATTTTTCTTTTACTCATATCTTCAAGGGAGAATATGATGAGACCCAAAAAACTATGTTGCCTCTTGGCTAGGAATGCACTGTTGTCCTACAGGGCTGTCGATTCTTTAGAAAAAGAATATTAACAAAATCTGATGTGTCACTGTGAGAAATTCACTCACCTTCAACACCTTGAATAAGTTTTCTCTCTATTCAGAGAAGAGAGCACAGGAGGTAGAAGTACACTTTGCTTTCCAATGTTGCATCAACCTTGTTTGATCCAGCAGTTACACAGACTCCTAGAAATGAAGTCTGTGAGAACATTGTGCAAGAGAATATCTATTTTTACCTTCGTACCATTAAGAACTAAGATATGTTTGTGGGAGGAGGTAGCAGGAATCCTTGGAGAAAGCCAGAGACTAGTTTTGGAGCTTGGAAAATCCAGACATGGAGAAGTAGTTGGGAAATGTTTCAGCAAGACTATGAAACCTTTCAAAGTGGTACTAGAGATGGTAAAGATCTATTGAACACAACAGTTAGTGGTATAACATCTCTCCTTTTATGCATTGGTGGTACAGACAGTACTCGCTGGCAGAGTAATAACACAGTCAGCCAGGAAAAGCAATATCTAAGAGCTGCAGGTGCAATAGAAGAGCTACTGAAGTTTGAAACTAGTACTGCCTTCAATCACTTGAGCCCCAAGAGAGCACTGAATTTACAAGCTTCTGTTTTCATGAGACCTGTTAATTAAGATTACATAGTTTGGAAATTGCTCTGTGATAAACAGATCAGGATTTATTACATGATATCTAATTTGCAGCCACATATGAAAGCCAAAACGGTGGAGGTTTAACAGTGACTGAAGAGAATGCTTTCTCTTTGTAGTCACGTTCTGCACGGCACAGCATACTGCACCCAGGGACCCTCCTCTACCTCCAGCACACTCACCTCCAGCCAGAAGATAAATCTAACCCCTGAAATAGCAAGTGTTTTCACAGTTGTGTGCACAGTGTAGACAGAATTTGGGGATTCAACATTTCCCACCTCATTCAACAGGCTTCCCTGTATCACAGTGTGACACCATCATGCGGACCCTGATCAGGCTGGTTTTAGAGCCTGCAGAATGCAGATTACACAAAAACGCAGCACAAAACTGGCCAGTTTCACATGAATGAGAATGGGTGTCCAGCCCCAGACAGCTGCCACAGTGAAAACGGCTGTGAAGCACTGCGTGGTTCCTGATGCTGGGAAGAAAAGCATCGCAGCCTGTGTCACGCTTCAAGGGGAACAGCAGTACTCTGCATGCTGCTGCATCTTCTCTGGGGCCAGTGGATAAATGTGGATAATGAAGCGAGCGCTGCCCCGCTCTCTGCCAGGAAACATCAACCAGCAGAGCTGAGCCAGTGCATGCAGGGAAGTAGTCAGTTCCCAGAACAGACCAGCATGAAGCAACATTCTTCCTGCAAAATAGGGAAAAACAGAGAGCAAGCTGAGACTTGCCTGTAGGTTCAAACATCACTCTGTTGTGGGGTAAGCATGGCTTTATGCCTCTTCTTAAAAATTAATTTGAATCTAGCTTCTCCAAAAGCATTGCACTGACTTAACACACTAGACAAAACTTGCATGGGGCTTCTCATCGGCAGCTTTTGGTTTGCTTCAGCCTCCTTGTTATCTTCGTTCCCTCACAGCCCAAGTCAAGCAGGCTCGCTGGATTAGGAAGCACAGAGTGCTGGAAGTTTGGGGTTTTAACAAATGCTTTCACCACAGTGGTCTGTGTTACATCCATCTTTTTTACTATCTCTATCCTCTTCTTGCAAAATTTGCTAGATCACTGATGGACAAAAACATCCCTAGGTCCAGGCTTAGCATTGCAAGCTTCTCTTTCTCCCATTAAACAGGATTTTCTATAGTTAGGCTTTCTCACATTTCAGGATATTTATTTTAAAATTAATCCAGCAGGTGTTGTGAAAATAATTTTGAGTAGCATATGGCTTCATTCAACCAATTTGGCTCTCAAAACAGCCAAATGTTGATCATACTCACTCTATAGAAAGGCCTCCTCTGGCACAGTTACTATGAGGCACAGCCACAGAAAGTGAATAAGTAGCCTTGTCAAAAATGCCCTTGGTGCACAGCAAGGCAGGCATCCATGTATAACACTCTGTATCACACAGCGTTGTTCTTTCTAGCCATTCTTTTATTTCTCTGCAATTAGTTTGCAACACGATGGTGAGGGCAGGAAAATGTAGTTTAGGGTACACTTGGAATAACTGATGCATTAGGGGCTAGATCTTGTAATCCCTACTTGTAATCCCCTTCAGACTCAACACAAAGAGAAGAAGAGCTGAGCTGAACACTGCTGGGAGTTCTCGTATTTGCATACTCTATTATAAATTTAAAATATCAAAAGCAGAAACTCAATGGACCCTCCTCAAACGATGGGTGGACAATTAAATAATCCCAAGAAGTCTGCCAGGAAGCGAACTTGTCACATGTAGCACCCTGCTGCCTTTTTTCACTTTCATTTCAACTAAAGCTGCAGGTTCATTTAATTATCTAAGTGAATAACTTAATGATAAATTCCATTCCATCTCTGACAGCTGAGTAATTCAGGAGAATTTTAATAGGGAATAATAAAATAGACTTTTTAAAAATTCACTTTGATTCCATCTCATCTTTAATTAAGTCAGTTCTGGAAAGCTTCAAGTCATAAAGGTCATTGAAAGATGTTGGCAAATTCATCAATTAGCATTAAAGTCTAAAGGAAATACATAGGACCAATTTCAACACAGGCATTAAAGTAACCTTAAAGAAAACTGCATGTCATCAAAGTATCACTACATATTAGTTTGAAATGTAAAAATAACCTAGTATTAACTGTAAAATAAATACTTTATTTTAAAATTGCACTTCCAATAAATTTGCTTTAGCCAAAGCAATATAATGCTGTTTTCCACTTACTGACTAAAACTTGATAAATAATGAATTTTTCAGGTTTTTGGGATGAACTTTGGAAAATGGTTTGCCTCCAAATAAATCAAACTTGAATTTTTTCTTTTAAAGTTGTCACTGAGACAAGCAAACAAGAACACTCCTTGGAGTCAGCCTACAAAATCATTTGACTTGAAAGGTCATTTAAATCCATTTACTAACATTTGCTGTTGGATCAAATTTTAAATAAGGGAAGCTGTTCAATAAGAAGTCAACGTTTCAAATAAAGAGAAACTCAGTGCTTTCCAATAAGAAAGTGATTATTTTTTCCCCTCAACTGAAACAATTCACTAACCTTTCTCTAAATTCACAGCACACATCCATTTTTTGGGGTTGATTCGCTCTGTTGAAAACCCTTTACCTAGATCTAGTTAAAACCACTTTCAAGGAGTTACCTCACCAGTTATCTAAAAGCATTGCTTGAATATCATCTGAACTGAATAGATCAGATAAGCCTGGCAGCTATAAACCTTTACCAAAATGCAACACGTTTCTCATTCAATAATGGTACCCTAGGTTTAGCCGAACATCTCCTGGGACGTTGCCTGCAGCAGAGGTGAGGGAACTGAAGGCAGAGGGAAGAGCCAAGAGCCCCTGGGCTCTACCCTGCCCCCAGCTCTCAGCCAGAAGGCTTTTCTCCAGCCGAAAGAAGCCAGTGGAGTCTCCTGCAGACGTTAATCAGACTATAAAAGCATTAGGCTGCTTACTGCTCAGTAGGGTTGCTACAGAGATAGTCTAGCAGGGGTGCACTGCTGGCTGTTGATACTTGATGTAATGACAAGTGCTCATAAAAATAAATGAATATATTTAGAATTATTTTACAAATACATATGGTAAGTATGCACTGCACCTGCTTTTATGGAATGGGACTGCACTTAGTAAACATCTTCTGGAATCGCATTTTCGGCCTAAATGGATTAGTACTTAAATTTATTATCTTCTTAGTCCAGACTGGACAGGACCAGAGCTGAGGTCCCTTGGGGAAACTTGTCATCCCCAATCATCCCATCAGCCAAGAATAAGACAGAATGCAGATCTCAAACTAAATGCAGCTGTACAGTATCCTAAGGACTGGTTTGTGCCTGGCTTCAGGCCTGATGATCAGAAATACTCACTGTCCTGTTTCCCAATGAAGCAAGCTTCCAGCAGCTCGACAAGCCCTGGCTAGTTTCCTGCTGCTGTGAAAATTGACTCTACATCCACATGCCTGGCGAAAATGAATTTTGTCCTTGTGACAACCCAAGGTCAGAGAAGGTAATTTATAAATAGTCATGACTTAATAAAAAAATTAAAGCAAACCTTGCACTGAATTTGCGTACATTTGAGCTTTGAGGATTTTCTGCCTGTTCCAAGAAGCAAGATTCCTTGTAAATTCCAGTTCAGACAAGATCCCTCATCATCAGTGCCATCCAAAAGCCATGCAGGATTAGAAGCAAAACAATATCTGGAAAATGGCATTATTCATCAGCATTCCTGCTAACATTCAGATGTCTGGTTATTTCCAAATCACAAGCCTTATCTACCTTCCAAACAGAAGCCAGTCACAGCCAGCATGCAAAAGCTGTGGGCCATTTATCATCCTCAGATCATTCACAGAACCATAGAATGTCCTGAGTTGGAAGGGACCCACAAGGATCATCAAGTCCAACTCCTGTCCCAGCACAGGACAACCCCAAATTCACACCATGTCTCTGAGGCCGTTGTCCAAGTGCTTCTTGAACAGCGCCAGGCTGGGTGCCGTGACTGCCTCCCTGGGGAGCCTGTTCCAGCGCTCCACCACCCTCTGGGGGAAGAGCCTTCTCCTAATACCCAACCTAACCCTCCCCTGGCACATCTTCCTGCCATTCCCTCGGGTCCTGTCGCTGGTCACCAGAGAGAAGAGATCAGCGCCTGCCCCTCCTCCTCCTCCCCTTGTGAGGAAGCTGCAGACCGCCATGAGCTCTGCCCTCAGCCTCCTCTTCTCCAGGCTGAACAAACCAAGGGACTGTAGCTACTCCTCGTACAGTTTCTCCTCTCCTTCACCAACTTTGTGGCCCTCTGGACACTCTCTAGTAGCTTTATAGCCTTAATGTACTGTGGCGCCCAACACTGCACACTGGTCCCTGAGCCCACCGTCAGTGTTGAAGACAAAGCCGAAGAAAGCATTAAACATCTCTGCTTTGTCTATGTCCCTGTTTGTGAGGTGACCATGCTCATCAAGTAACGGGCCAATGTTATTTCTGGCCTGCCTTTTGCCATTANGAGGTCTTGCTGGCGGTTTTCCTCCTATTACCATTAATTTTAAACTCGACTGCTTCATGGTCGCTGTGGCCAAGGCAGCCACCAATCTCCACTTCACCCATGAGACCCTCTCTGTTCATGAGCAACAGATCAAGGAAGGCACCCTTCCTGGTCAGTTCCCTTATTACCTGTACCAGGAAGTTATTGTCCAGATGGTTTAGGAATCTTCTGGACCTGTTTGTACCAGCCGTGTGGTATTCCCAGTTGACATCTGGCAAGTTGAAGTCCCCCATGAGGACAAAGGCAGATGACTTAGAGGCATCCCTTAGTTCCTTAAAGAATAACTCATCAGTGTCATCTTCCTGGCTGGGTGGCCTATAGTAGACTCCCACGACAACATCCACTTTATTTGTCTGTCCCTTAATCCTTACCCAGAGGCTCTCAGCTGTGCCGTCGCCAACTGCAACTCCGCGCATTCCAGCTCCTCCACTACATACAATGCCACCCCTCCACCTCGCCTGCCCTGCCTATTCCTCCTGAAGAGCTTCTAACCATCCATCATGGCACACTAGTCATGGGACTTATCCCACCAGGTTTCACTTATGCCAATGATGATTCATCTGGCTTCCTCCTTTGAATAGAGAATCACGGAAGCTGCCTAAAGCTAAAGCAAGGACCATGTGCACAAGATCCATCCTGTGCAGGAAGAGCTGTTGTCACCACAAAGGTGAGCTGCTTTCTGACTCCACAAGGGTAAGCCCACAGGTACATGAAAACTGCACAAAACCCCTCCTCTTCTGTTGTTCATCCCCTTTTTGGGAACTAACTTCAGTCTTCAGCACAGGCCAAGACTGGGTCTGCCCTCTATTCCCACTGCCAAGAGGAAAAGGCAGTGCACACTTCACCACAAAAGCCAGCCCAGGGCCAGGGAACAAAAGCCCAAATCAGACCAAGAGTACGTGGGCTGGTGGCATTAGCCAAGCCTGGCACTGCAATGCTGTGCTGTCACTTATGCAAGTCAGGAAGAAGAGGAGGTGTCTGTTTTGAAGAGATAAAAAGACGCAGGAGGAAGAGACAGAACATCATTCCTTGGAGCTTCCCTGCAAGCTGTTGGGTTATTCCTCCTGCAGGAAGAGAGGATGATCATGGTGCAGGCATGGTTCCTCTGAGCACACCAATAGGGAGGGATTGTGCAAGAGCCCCTGCAGGGGTGGGGAGCACCTTTAACCCCACCCCACCTCCCTCCCAAGGAGGAGCTGTTTCTCTTTGAGCTCTCCACAGTTCAGTGCCACCATCAGATGCTCCCAGCAGCGGCAGGGCACAGGGACAACACCCACAAATGAGCACCGTGCTGGGGCAGTGTGCATACAAGATTCCCCAGGCTGTGTATGCAAGCAAGAGAAGAGAGCACCCAGGGAAGCCAAGCAACTGGAACACTTCAGATAAAATGCAGAAGGAATAAGACTAAAATGAGATGCAAAGCAAAAGAATAAACCTGCACAACCTCTCCTTGTGGGATTTATAGAAATACCAGATTTGTCTTGCTTTGAGACTCTGAAATATTCCTTACTGCCAAAGGCTGTGGCTTTTTCTTATTTGTTTGTTTTTAAATAAGGCTAGGTTTTTTTTCAATATCCAGGCAATATTTTTGTGAAGTGTTTAAGTGAGATATTCTCCCCAGACTTTGTGAACTTGGCCCATCACCTCAGAATCAGGGAGCAGCTCAGTATCTCATGTCTCCCTGCTTGAAAATGCATCCCCTCACACATGAGGGGCAGCAGTCAAATCCACTACTTGGATTTGACATGGAGGGGGTCCTCCAATTTCTCTTGGCTTGCCTTGCCAGGAAGGTCACGATATTGATATTAGGCTGCTCTTTGATTTTTGAGGCATTACATCTATTTGGCTCAAGCTGATGTTTTCATGTTAAGGGTGAGTAGATGATCTTCTCAAATACAAAGCATAAGCTCATGAAACCTGGGGGCTAACTTGGGCCTTTGCTTTGAGATTGGTTGCATTCCCCAAGCTTGGCAAACAGCACATCTTGTGTGCACTTTTTGCAGTTGTTCAAGAGCTCACTCAAACAGTCTGGGCGCTCTGCCAGACCTAGGTGATGGCAGGGAGAGAAACAGGCAGATGCAGAGTCATTGCCCATCTGTTTTCCCCTTACAGTTTATACTAGACGCCTGGAAGGAAAACACAAGGCAAACAGCTATCAAACCTGATCTCTTTCCTCCCCCTCCTCACCTGTAGTCCATCGTTTCATCTTTTGCCACCTTGAGAGCAATCTCCTCCCTGAGGAATCCCCTCTAAAATGAAGGTGAATAAATCCACTCCTCCAAGCAGAGCCAAGGCATGCACTGGTTACAGACTCACTGCTGACATTCGCATCCCTTGTTGAAGCCACTGAATCTGCACGTGTACCCACCCTGACTTCCACCAGGACCCCCAGCTGCCAAGCACCATGCAGAGCTGGTGAGCACCTCGTCGCTGCTGCACCCAGGGAGCGGGCAGAAGCCCCAGTTCTCCTTCATCCCAAGAAAGCTGTGCAGACTTTACAGAGCACAGAAGTCTTCCTACTTAAGGAAGGGAGGTCAGATATTACAACATGTCTCCAAGTCCCACACCCTGGAGAAAATTCCTCAGGGCAGCAGACAGATCCTGGTCCAGGGCACAGGACTCTTCACACCGACCCCATTCCCAGCACAGGGACTTCTGCATCAGCTCCCATGCCCCACCACAGGGGACATAGAATGGTTTAGGTTGGAAGGGACCTTTAGAGGCCATCTAGTCCAACCCCCATGCCATAACTGACTTCATTCCTTAAGCTATTTATTTTGAAGTCCATTGTACCAGAGCTAGACTTCATCTGTACCACCATCCTGGTTTTGTACACATCCAAACTGGGCACTGCCAATGTAAATGTCAGTGCAACTCCTCCTGCCCCTCAGCACACATCTGCATTCCCAGCGGAGCCAGCCAGCTGCAACAGGCAGATCTCACACTTGTCTCCTCTACCTTAAAAATAAAATTATCAGCATCAACATCAGTAACAGGAAATTCACTGTAAAGGATCAGCAACCTGATTCAATACCAACCTTAGACACCTCACCCATGTGACCCAGCTCATTAATCACAGTTTGCATGGTTACTATAGGAATTTCACTATGGATGTCCATGCTTGGACCTATGCAGAAGCCTGTAATTTGCTATATGATTTAAAGCACACTAAAGGGCTATCAGAGGAATTTTTCACTAAAGCATCTAAAATTCTTCCCAGAAATGTTTTTCTTCAGTAGGATTTGTGGGCAGGACCAAGCTCCACTACAAGTGATTTCTGCCTTACCTGGCTTTGGCCCATTGGGACGGGGGGCTGGTTTTTAAGGAGATGCTTTAAAGCCTGAGGGCTGAGTTTGCCACAGAGCAAAGCTGTTCCCCAGGGTTGATCCGTAAGCAGGGCTCACACAGCACCCGTGGCCAGGCAGGGGTGATGACCACCCAGTCTCTGCTGAAACACCCTTACCAGGAGCTCCAGCCTGCTGTGTTGGAAAAGGAAAAATCCACATCTGACTGAAGTACAGAATATAATTGGCAAAAGAATAAATTTTTGACAATGAACCAGTCTAGACATGGAGATAACTGGATACAGAGAACCTGCCACCCTCTCAGCAGCTTTTTCTAGCTGTTGATATCTTAAAAAGAAATTGTTCCCAATTTGTCCAGTTTCACTTTTAATCAGTCCCTCTCACTATCCCTTCTGTTGCTACATAAAAGAGCCCTTTCAGCACCATGACCCATCTCCATGAAGGCATTAGCAAGTGCCCTTGGAGTTTTTCCATTAGCTAAACAGGCACGTCTGCTTGACTCTCTTACTGCCAGGCTCTTTTCTTGTCTGTGGTTATTTTCTACCTGCTCTCGACTTTTTCTACTTTATTTTAAGCACACAGATGGTGACACGGTCCGCAGCGGTGGTCCCACCAGCAGCATGGGCAGGCACCCCATCCCCTCCCTGCTCCCACACGTTAATCCCCTGCTCAGTCACCCAGGTTTGCCAGTCTGTTTTCCCAACCAGTTTGCCTCACAATTAGCAAGGAGAAAAAAAGACACCAGCAAAAAAATAAGCATTGTATGAAAGATTCCTGTTCATCTCAGCTTATTTCTCTGCTTTTTAGCAATTCATCTCCATATTTAAAAAAAGAAATGTACTGACTGTTATCCCTGCAGTAATTGCCTTAATCCGTCTGATCAGAATTCCTGTAGTTATCAATGATTACAAGTTCTCATTACCCTTTTCTTTTTCTGATCTGCCATGCCAGAGGCATCTCCACCACCAACATGCAAAGTTTTCCTTCATTCGAAGAGCCTGTTCAAGACCATGGTATCAGAGCTACATATATACCGAATTTACCAGACACATACAGCGAAACCGTGCATTTTCATGGACTCTGAATCAATCACCTCAGAGCACTTCCAGTGATAAATTAAGCCTCATAGCTTGTTGGCAAGATACTGAAAGTTATTGTTTTCCACTTTAATAGATGCACAGGGGTGTGAAAGTCAGAAAATGCCATTCACATAGCAACAGATATATCTAAGGACTCCTGTCTTCAATTAATGCCTTAAAAAGT
Source organism: Anhinga rufa (assembly GCA_013400875.1). NCBI lineage: Eukaryota > Metazoa > Chordata > Aves > Suliformes > Anhingidae > Anhinga > Anhinga rufa. Next base: position 10,590 of record VZTV01063353.1, read on the forward strand.
TGTGCTACACCTCTCCAGGAAGAAACGTTGCTGCAGTCAAATTGCTGGAAAACTGGGGAAGTCCAGGAATATTTATTTTGGTGAATAGTATCCCTGAACAGTGTAACATGCCAGACTGTAAATAGTATTCTTTTAAGCAATAAGTGGAGCCTTTTATGAACTTATGACCATGGTAAAGGTGTGGTTTGCAGCGTGTGTTGTTCACAGGGCAAACAGAAGGGGATGCAGCACACTCAGGAGCATCCGGTTCAGTGCCTTATCTGGGACTCCACGAGTCTGGCTTTGCAGAACAACACTTGCTATCAATTTAAACAAAGCCCACAGATTTTCTTGAAGCCTGTCCTGGACAGCAGGCACTTATGCATGATTTTAAGTGGTTTTACATTGGCTGCAGCAACAAGCCCACGGGCATGGATGAAGGTGTGACAGTGGAGACCTGGAGGAAATAAGTACAAAGGAGCTGCATACAGCACAAAATCTAAATAGGGGAGAGACAATGGAAATGACCCATCCCAGACAGCCCAGAAGCTGAATTCTCACCATCAAAAGGCACCCTTAATCTCTTAATGCATTAAGGGATTCAGCAGTCCTCGCGACTGTCTAAGCATTTAAAGGTTAATTGCAACCAAGATCTTTCAATGAAGTTATGCCAGAGAATAAAGGTTTCAGGAAATGAAACCACTATAATTAAGAGATTGATATCAGATTCACATCTCCCAGAGCTTTGTATGGTGCCTAACACCGACTCTTCAGTTGTTCTCTAGGATTCAAAACAAGACAAAAAAATACATATGTCTCTGAGGCTGAAGGCTTAAAAAAACAACAGATCACTTCTTCTGGGTCTAATTACTAAACCCAGAGCTATTTTTGGAAGACTCTAGTCATTCCTTTAAAACTCCTGGATGAATAACAGCACCCCAGATACACATAATTGAATCTTCTTTCCTGTGGCTATTTTGTTAAAAGCTTTACTTTTGCTTCTCCTGCAGACTCTCAAAGACAAAGTCCCACAGTGATGCACAAAAGACTGTGCCAGGAAAAGCTATGTGATTGGGGAGTTGCTTCTCTCTACAGCAGATGTGAATCTGGCTTGGTCACTTGTGGCAGCAGTAGACTTCATCATACCTGTATCTGTGTTTCAATACTGCCTGGGCTAGCTGCTGACGAGGCCCTTTCCTGAGATTAAGGTAACTGGGAAAGACGTAGAAAACTCCTGGATGTGACATCAGAAATTGCTGGACGTGACAGATAAGAGTGCAAGAAGCTGACAAGCATTACAGACAGCACAGTAAGGAACTGCTGGATTCACGGGTGGTGGCAGAGGAGTTATGTGAGAAATGGCCAAATTTCACATAATTGGAGGGGAGTATCGAGAGCAGTCTCTTGCAAGGCCAGCATTACCCAGATAATCACACCAGTAATATCAGCGGCAAACCCAATAGCCATGACATTTCCAAGCAGAGCTGCATAACAATTTCATGCCTTAGTCCCGCCAGAATCAACTCATTCATTTAGCATCCAGCCCGTTTCGTACACAGGAGCTGTGAGACGAGAGTGGGAACAAAGCAGACAAAACCCAGTTCATCTGCAGATAGTCTGCCTGCTTGAGATAACCTGTATGTAAACCTAGAAAATATTATCTTAATCAACTGGTGTCTCATAGCTCAAAGTCTCCTACTTGGACAGCGTTAGCCCCATTGAACAGGGCAAGGACAGGCTGATGTGTGGGGCTGGCATCCCAAACCCAGAATTTATTGTCTCTTGGTCCAGTCTCTTTCATATCAAGCAGCTCTCTTCAAAGCCCAAGACCATTTTAAGAGCAAAAACAGATGCCCCAAAGCAGGCACAAGAACAAGATTTTAGCCAAGCGCAGAGGATCACTTGGACTAAGTTCAAGTACACCAAGTTCAGTTTTTCCCCTGCTGTCTTTACACAAGTGCCTAGCAGATGTAAGATCAGAGCTTTGCTAATTCAAAATAGGAGGAAACCAAGACCGTAAGGGAAGGGGAAAGAAAGAAGCATTGCTAACCTATAGAAAGCATGACTAATGGGCCAGTGACATTTCACTTGGATGGAATCAGATCTTTGCTTGATTTCCAAAATGAAATCAGAAAGCAGGGTTAATGTCATGCCAGGAACACCCTTATTTTCAAAGCAAGTCAGGAAATAAGTTGGATTTTCTTAGGAATATTCATGGCTCAAAAACTCTCCTGTGACATCCTGCATGCTGGTGTTTTAGGACTCTACCTATTTCAAAATGCTTTAAAGCCCAATTACCACGGTAACATCTAAGTTCTTTGTTCCACTTTCACATTGTGAGGGAAGAAGAATCTAAATACGAGACCTTTTCCATTACTGAAGAGCTGAGAAATGAACTTTTGGAATTGCCTTTTAAGATAGGGATTTTTTTTTTACCTGCTTTATACTCTTTTGCACTACTGCCAAGTTCAGGGACTAGCTTAAAACTAAAATATGAAGGTTCAAATGAATCCTTGCAACATATTCTCTTACTAGAAGCCAGGCAGTTTCTTCCAGGTCTGGTAAGACTCCAGACGTGTTCTGTGTGGAAACTGCCCAGATGGCATGAAACCAAAGTCCTGCTTTTTACTGCTTCTTATAGCGAGTCTTGGTCAATTTGTTGTCCCCAGGAGGGAAAATGCTCATTTAGTCTCGATCTCACTCCTCATTAGTAAGATTGCTAAGTGAAATATCTGACTTCAGATCCAGAAGGACCAGCTGCAAAGGGAAAGGCTGATAAGCAACCAGCAGGAAGAGTCCTCAGTCTCTAAAGGTCACAAGGCGTATGCAGTGGAAATTCCAATAATGATGTGGACTGCTAAAAGTTCTAAAAGTTGTGCTGAATCTTTAAATCTGGGAGGAGTCAGAGAGGGAAAGAAGCAGAAATGCAGTTTGGCTGCTACATTTAGCATTCAATTCACCACTCACATAACAAAGACAAGACATCATTTTTCCAGTTAACTTAGCAAGTAAAGAACCAGTGATTAATACTAAGTGTTTGAATGTTCTGTTATACAATGTTAACAACCCTCTAAAACTGAAGGTTGGTCCCAGGCACCTCAGGCACTCGAGACCACTTCTTCTTCATATCCACAGAGAGCCCTGTGAGAGATATCAAGATCAAACCCAGGAAATTAGCTTTCATCTGTAACCAATAGCAGCACAAAAAAATTATGACCCTATGAACTAAACCTGAAAAATAAGCCCCGTTCCATTTCACTAGCTTTTCAAAAGTGATCAGGGCAGCATTTTGGAGCAATGGACTCATGGGAGCCCCATTTGAGCTCAGTGCTGGAGATGCAGATGATTCCACTGTGAGAAGACAGAGCGCCAGAAGTTAAGGGATTCTATCTTAAAAGACACGTCTGATGAAATCCAGCCTAAGTTCAGATGGGACAAGATTGCTTTTATGCAGCTGTTTGCAGTACAAGACATCTAGCATTGTATGTTTCTGCAGCATCACTGGGAACAGCATCGCCTCTATATGATATACAAAGTAGAAAGTTGCTTCAGCAGGGGTTGCTGGGAAGTAAATAGGAATAGAAAATAGTAAAATAGTAAACAGTATAAACAGAAAATAGTAAACAGTATAGAAAAAGGTATGAGAAAGACTGGGGCACAATAAGACTGATGCAATGTTAATTTTACCTAGCATCTATGGAGAATATCACATCTGCACACCAACACAAGGAGTCCTGCCTGCTTGGTTGATAGGGGAGATGTGATGGAAAGAATCTGCTTCACGTACGTGTGCACACACAGAGGTATGCATAGGGACTGATGTACAAAACTCAGTCCCTTTCTACATGGGACCTACCCGAGAAGGCTCTCCCTAAGCTCAGACTGGGGGGGTTGATGGGTGAGAAGGCAGCATCACCTCTCCGTACCTGGGAGCAGCCACCACTGGCAGACTGAGCTGAAAGGCTTCCCAGGTCCTGCAAAGACACATTTCCCATGAATAGTGGAACTCCACAGGCTAGCAACGGTGAGCCTAAAACTTCACCTCCACAAGATCAAGAAGAGTTCATACAATCTTCCCCTGACAGAAACAACAGCAAAACAACCAGCCCATGGCAGACATGAGATGCAACTTAATGCGCTTCTAGAAAGTGCCCTGCTATTGTACCGACGCTACCTGCTCAGCTCAATACCTCGTACAGAACAGAAAGCAGGCAGTGCGAAGGTCATTTGGAAATTAAATTCTAAAAGAGACACTATGCATTTAAAAATTTCCAGCCTCAGGAGGACAGAATTGAGTTGTTTATTCAGGAGGAAGCATGTCTGGCTAACGTTGAGTTTGCATTTAATTGGCACTGATGAACAATAAAGTTGCAAACTCCTTTCACTAGTGCATGAATGTGCTGAAAACAATCTGCCACAGAACATTATATAGGAAATACCGTCCTTCAGCCTCATGCAGCCTTCTGCCGTGTGAATCACAGCCCATTTAGCAATGACATTGATGCTAGGCTTCTCAGAGGAAGGAAAGGCAGCTCTGATCACTACACACTAGCCAACATCATTAGGGTCAATTACCCTATTAGCACTGAAACAGACCTTATACGTGAACAGGGAGCTTCAATACTCTTCAAGTACTGCTTTCAACTAGAGATCAAAAATGGGCACATGAAGATATTCAGCTACTTGCAACCAGCACTCAGCACCTAGCAGAATTGTGTCCCTAATTAGGATTTAATAAGCTGGTAATTGTAATGGCAATGGTCTCATTAGCCTGATGCCTCATTACTGTGAGCACAGATCAAGTTGAGAAAGCCAGTCAACCTTGCAAACCTTTCCAAACAATGAGACTAGAGCTGATTAAAGCAAGCACTGCTTTTGTGGCAGTTCCTAATGAAAAGTGAATTCATAGCCAATGGGAAACCAACAGTAATTTGTGTCAGTCTTTTTAAGAACATCTTTAGTAAGAGGCATGGGACCAGGAAGTTTGTTAAAAACCAAATAAATGCCAAAAATAGAAAGGAAAAATTTGTAGTCAGCACTACAAAATCAGGAACACTGGACTGGATCAATGTTTGCTCCAAAGACAGTTCATGGAAATTACTAATGACTGCTCATTGTAAAATCTCTAAAGCAGACCAACACTTTTCTGAATCACAAAGAAGTTAATGGCCTGTGGTTACTCGTTATGTTTATTTAAGCTGTCACTTCAGGTATACACTTGGGCACTGCTCAATAGCAGGTGAAATCATGCTGGATTTTCACTGCAGTGTTCAACTTGCCTTTGATCAAACCAACGTCTGTCTAGTGGTTCTCATCTGCCTCTGTCTGTACAAGGTCATAGCTACAGGTCCAAGATACAATTATGCATTTATTAATAATAGAATTACAATGTGTTTTATAAATCTTTTTTCTTTTTATTTCAGGGATTTAGAGAAATAAGAGACCATTCCATGAACAAAACTGGGGTATAGATGCAATCTCATGCCAGACAATCCTCTAGCTGCCAATCAATGAAGTATTTCTGAATGCAAATCAAGAAGGCAAGGCCTCTAGGCTCTACTGCTCACCTTCTTTCAATTGAGAACACTAAGTTTACTGAGGCTAGGATTTTGCAGCTAGTCATTTTACATCATCTTTCCACCACAAGGAAGCAACGTGAGCAGAGAGCTGGTAAAATTAATTCAAAAGAATTGACTCATTAAAAGTAAATATTTAAATGGCTTCAGCAAAACCAAATCACTAACAAAAAGGACACTTCTGGGCTTGATTTCTGGGTATCCAACTAGACAGTTTTAAAGTTCCTGCAAGCAGTTACCAAGGCGCAGACATATATGAGTCTTGTACAGAAGGGAATTGAAACTCTTCAAGTTGATAGTATTATAATGGATTAACCATAATTTTTCTGTGGTGAAAAGATGCCTGCAGAACAAATCTTTATATAGACTGCCTTTCAGTCAAAAAAACACAATGACCTACCACAGGGAGCAAACTGTGCTGTTACCCTTGTGAATCATTTTACTCTGGCACAGGATGTATCTGCACCAATGCCTTGGAGCAGCAGTCACCAATTACACACTGCACGGATCGTCACCAATCTCCCTCAGCAGCTGTTAGGTGACTGTTAAGAAAAGTAGCAATGCTCATGGCCACAAAAAATGGAGAAATCCCTCAGAAGCCTGAAAATGTGATTTTTCAGCAGTTAAGGGCATCTTATTTATTAAGCTGACTTCAGCACTAGTGCTCCCAAGAGCCATTCCCCTGCACGGGTGCTGGTATCTACCCGATTCTGCAGGCAGCTGGTTCAGGAAGGGCACCCAGCAGACACCCACTCGCCTGGTTTTGATGTGCGGTTTGTTTAGTTCCCTGAACCAGCTCACCTTGGGATCAAAAAAACTAAAAATAGAAGCACCAATATCATCACTTTGAATGTCAACTGTGAGCTTACAGAGTTGACAGTGAATAAAAAGCACCACTTAAAAATGTTAATACACACAGAGACACCCTTAAAGATGACCCAAGACCAGTACAAGAGAGTAAACAGGAATGTCACACAGGGAATTAATATAAAAAAGAAACAAAGAGCCATGACGCAAGGAAGCCTTGCTGCCAGCTATTGCTTTTATACCCCAGGCAATGAGAAATCCAGCAATGAGAGGATTCAATGATAAAGTCTTTGTGAAAGGCTCCATTGGCCTTCAGAGAGCTTGTTTCATCTGAAGGTGCTGCAGCAACCTCATCACTTAGGTCTGATGAACCTACCAGTAGGCCCCCGTGGTGAGCTGTCCCATGCCTGCGCTGTCAGACCAGCTATGAGAGAAGCCCCCACGGGCAGCGAGAGCCCCAGCTGCGGCAGGCAGGACACCAGGGCACCCAGGCAGCTCCGGTTCTTGGTCAGCCTGTGCTGTCTTGGGACACCACACATTTCTGGGATAATCTCAGGAAAACACTTGTTTCTTGGGGTAACTGTGCTGGTTCAGGCTTTGGTGACTGGCACATCTCAGATGGTTGGTGTCCACATCTCAAGGATGAACATCCTTCTCCTCCGAGTGGCTTCAGCAGAAAAGAACCTACAGGGGCAGGCAGGGGTGCATCAGTGGTGCTGCTTCTGCAGCAGTGCACTCCCAGGCCACCTTTGACAGCAGAGGCTCCACTCCCAGCTCCTCAGGGCAGAGAAATGCAAAGGTTAGCCCACTTTTGCATTTAGTGCCACAACAGCTGAGCACAAAGCTGTAGTTTTCTCTCCTTCAGCTTCTACCCCCAAACAAGAGCTATGGAGACTGCCACCTCCTCAGACTCCCACCCACACTCCAAGAGTGCTCAGATGAGGCACAGGGACCGGGAAGGCTGCCAAGCCACCAGGGGTTGAACACCAAGTGATGCAACACCTCTAACAAAAAACCTTTCACTGGGTGTTGGAGGTCACTGCAAGAACCTGCCACATTCCTTATACTAGGTGGGAAAGGAGGAGCTTAGTATACAGTACCTTCTTCCAGTTACAGAAGAAGAGGCTGCACTGGTCTGGCCCGTGAACTGACCAGGAGTGGACAATGTGCCTCTCTGGTACCCCTCTCCACACATTGTACATACTTTTCTGGAGTTTTACCAGTGGACATTACATCCAATCCTCTTAATTTACTACATTGCACAGAGCAAGGAAGGAGCGGCTTGTATGGCTTAATACCTCCTCCTGCTGTCAGGTGACTGTTTTTTATTGCGTTGGTATGAAACCTCTGGGCAGCAGCCAAATCTACGGGGCAGCACAGGGGCGGCAAGAGCAAGATCAGAGTCAGGACAGGATCTGTTCATCTGGCAGCAGTTACCACCTCCATATCCCTCCATGAGAGAGAAATGCAGGGGACACATGATCTGAGAAAGCCAATTCCAGCAAATAAACATGCTGTATCAACACAGCCAGCTATGCTACGATACTGCTCTTTTGAAGGAAATAGATACCTCATACCAAAAGCACCATTTCCAGAGACTGAGCAGCACTAGTCACAGCTGTCTCTGCTGCAGTATTTAGAAGGTGCAATCTCCATCAAACCATGCTGTGCATCAGGGAACACACAGCCTAAACCAGACAATGTGATGGATAGCAAGGCAGAGAGGATGTCAAAATCCAACAAAGATGACCTCAAGCTTGTAAATTATTTAGTGAAGCAAGAAGAGTTTGCATTTGTACTCTGTGCAGCATCATCTATGGGGGTACAGAGCCAGTAGGGCTGGTAAGAAGACAGACAGGTACATGGCTCTGCTAAATATCCAAAACTGAGATGAGGAAAAGCAATTATGTCCTCTTCAGGGGTGCGGAATGGAAGTTTAGCATGACTAAAAGTCACATTTGAAAAGTTAAGTACCTCAATACGTGGAAAAGCACCTAGAGTACTAGACAGAAGAGGGCTAGAAAGTGTCTGACATGGAGATGCACTGATTTCAGCAGCATTTCCATACTCAGATGGGTTTTTTAGCAGTTGAAGTGGATGCTGAAGCGAGTGGGTATGGCTGAGATGCAGCAAGAAGTGAAATACAAGTTTCCAAAATCACTGGCATCCTCTGTCTCACCTCCCCCCCAACCTTACCATACTGCAATTTCTCTCCAAAAATCATATTCCGATCTCCATATCCTGTGCAGATTCAACAGTTCGGGGCATGGGGAGCTCTCACATCCCCAGGCTCCCTCAACGGCCAAAGAAATGGAGAAGGGGCAGCAGACAAAAAGCAAGTCAAGAGACTGCAAAGCATAAATTGGCATCACGATAACAAGGATGGCCCAGAAAAGCCAACCTGTGAGTAAAACTGGGGGCAGCAAAGCACAGCACTAGGTTTTACAGCCTTTGTGGGTTCAGCTCTCAGAAGTAGTCCAGACTTTCACCCAGGAAACACAGTACATGCAAATGTTTGTGCACAGCAGCTGGGAAGTGAGGAGGACCTGAGCTCACAGCCCCTGATCCAGGAGCTCCTCCTATGCTTGCAGCACTCCTGTTGGCTTCACAGCATGTAAGCAATCATGGCAAAACCAGGACTTTTCTACTTGCCTTATTCTGGAAGGATTTGTGGAATTTTTGTGCAAGGGACTGTCAGACCAGTAATCTGTGTGAGGAAAAGCAGAGTTAGGTATTTTTTTTTTAACCTTATAATTCTGTCAGAAATGTAATACTTTTTAAAATTGTTCATAAATTGCATTACACTAGCATTAACATTAATTTTGATGTTAGTGAATAATTGTACTTTGTGGAGTTCAATAAATTACACCAAACAAAATCTGATTTTAAGCAAAGGAAAAGACCTTGCGACTGGAACAAAAAGTCTCTTTCTGCTTGTTGAACCAATCCAAAGGTATACATTTCCTGATGTAGAAGGTAACAACCAGCTTTTGATCTTGATGCAATCACTGGGACTACAAGCAACTTCTGTTAGTTAATTGCCCTTCAAACTACCCCTGAGAATAGCCAGCCCCTCCAGCTGGAGCACAGCCCAAAGATATGGGCAGAGACCAGAGGATCCCTTCCTGCAGAGGCGAAGCTGTGATTTGCAGGGGGAGTTCAATGTCATTTTGAGGGCAAGGGCGTTATGGCAATCTAATTTATAACTTCTTCCGTCTAGGTATCAGTCACTATACTTGAAGCAATGGGGGCAGGGAAGGGACCGACGATGATCATGTTCAAGAACATAAACTTGAAACACCAGCCAGAGTACCTCAGCGGTGGGAGGGAGGGCCTGAGAGCATGAAGGAGGGGGAAGCCTAAAGAGAAGAAAGGTGCTTTTGCCCGGCAGGGAAGGACCTGGGGTGCTGGCTGACAGCGGCTGAGCATGAGCCAGCAGCGTGCCCAGGTGGCCAAGGGGGCCAGCAGCACCCTGGCTTGTGTCAGCACTAGTGTGGCCAGCAGGAGCCGGGCAGGGATGGTGCCCCTGTGCTGGGCACTGGTGAGGCCGCCCCGCGAATCCTGGGGTCAGGTTTGGGCCCCTCGGGACAAGAAGGACATGGAGGGGCTGGAGCGTGTCCAGAGAAGGGCAGCGGGGCTGGGGCAGGGTCTGGAGCACAAGTGTGCTGGGGGGCGGCTGAGGGAGCTGGGGGGGCTCAGCCTGGAGAAGAGGAGGCTGAGGGGAGCCCTCATCGCTCTCTGCAGCTGCCTGAGAGGAGGGTGTAGCGAGGTGGGGGTTGGTCTCTTCTCCCAAGTAACAGGTGATAGGATGAGAGGAGATGGGCTCAAGCTGCACCAGGGGAGGTTTAGACTGGATACTAGGAACAACATCTTCAATGAAAGAGTGGTCAGGCACTGGAACAGGCTGCCCAGGGAAGTGGTGGAGTCACCATCCCTGGGGGTATTTAAAGACGTGTAGATGTGGCACTTCGGGGCACGGTTTAGGAGACATGGTCGTGTTGGGTTGATGGTTGGACTTGATGATCCTAGAGGTCTTTTCCACTTTTAATGATTCTATGATTTTACGCTTCCAGGCACAAGCTTTACACTCTGGAGATGTAGGTTCAGATCACCACTCTGCAGCAGAGGTCCTGCATGAACCCACAAAACCAAGAGTGCCAGTTTCTCCCCAGGAGAAACGATCACCTCTCAGGTTCAGGGCTGTACTATGAAGAAAATTACCTGAAGCACTGAGAACTACAGAAAAATCTGAATAGCAAGAACCCACGTAGCCTTGCCAAAGGCCACCCCAGGACCGTAGCATGCAGGCAGCCACTGCATCTGGAGGCCTGTGAGGAACAGCTGGATTCTTGAGGTGGTTCAGACAAGCAGAGCCAGAGATACCAAACCTGCAGCTTCCCACACATAAAGACCCCTCCAGCCATCCCAGCTCACTAACTCCATTCCTGCAACAGCACACCACCACTGTGGGACAGATGTGCCCATGTTAAGGGCAATAGTAGGAAGTCTTACAAAAACTTGCAAAGTTGCTGTTAACCTCATGCTATAAAGCTCTTCCAAACAGCATTGGTCTCTTTCTCCAGGCTCTATAAGCACACATTCATGTGGAACAGAAACTTGACAAGAGGAAGGACAAGCAGGGTCAGGCTAGGAGACCACAATCTCCTTTCTGGCTGCCTGCTATACAAACGCTATCAGAAACACAACTGATGTTTCCTGCTTTCCTTTATCATTCCTCTTCAAAGGCGCACCGAGCACAATGCACGCTCAGCATGCATAGGAGGTCTGCACACTGCTTCTCCTCGCTAGAAAGAGAGCAGCAAAGTTCCCCATGTGACACACGATTGTGATTTTTGTTTTAAGACTAAATAGCTTGGGTAGGTTAGAAAGCAGCACCCTCTCACTGTTAGTGAGTGTGCCAGGAGGCCTTGCTCTCCCAGGCAATCGTTCCACAAATTCAGGTTGGACAGTACATACCTACATTAGATCAGATGACATTCAACAACATTTTCTGCAATATTACATTGCTACTTAAACCCACAGTTTTCCCTATATTTACCCAGAGGCCAGGCAGCTCTGTTACCTGGTGGAGAAATCTATCTATCTATCCATGCACTTAGAGGCCTGGCAAGACATGATAAAGTTTGCCTCTTTCGGCCAAAGCAACTGGGCATTTACTCAGTTTGCTCCTCAGCAGCACCGTATTTGCTGTCAGGGGGAGGGAATAGCCCAAAGAGCAATCAGACACGCTGGGTCTGGCAGATATTGCAGCTTCACCACTTGTACTGCCACACAATGTATTTTCTTTAGCCTTTTCAGTACTGCTGTCCCTCAAGAGCTGTGAGGGCCCCTTGTTTCGGACAAGCTTTTTCAATCTCTCCACCACCAATGCTCAGAAACCACTGCAAGCAAACTGAGCCCACATCCTTTCCACCATTTCTTGGTAAAGGAAACGATCTGCCATGGACTCTTTGAGGTCAAAGACCCCAGTAAACTAATATCTTGCCTACTTCATTGTCTAGCCAGTTTCTGTATGTCTGGATCCTTCACTTAAGCCACAGTTTAACACAACATCCCTATTTGGCTTGTGCATAATTTAAGGAACAGCTGAATGCCATTTCCTTGCTTACGCAAGAGTGGATGCAGCCACACCTCTGACCACATTGCTGCACAAACACCTCCAGTCAAAACTGCAGCCCTTGGTATTTTGCAGGGAAACCCCTGCTGAGTTCAGCAGCGGCAGAACTTCAATCTGTCTTTGTAACATCAGCATCCTTCACCATTCATTTTGTGTGTCACCTTGTTTCACTGTTTTCATTACAACCGCCGCTTCATTTTGTGGTCTGAGGATTTTTTGCAGCTCTGTGATTTAAAGAAACTCAAGGTATATTTTCTTATTAAAACAAGACAAGAAAAATGTTACTCTGTGGTGAAATGAACCTCTGCCATACTGAAGTAACAGACGGCACTGCCTGATGGCTAGACCCAATCAACCCATCTTCAAGCATACAGATGTCCCCAAGGAATCCCTTAGTATCTTTCAGTAATCAGGCAGATTACTGAAAATTGGGTGGTTTTCATTTCTTCAACTTCCAGGAATTTTCCACGAAGTAGGAATAAGCCTTTCCGACAGCTCTGACTCAGAGTGAAATGCGGAAGAAGTGACAGGTTTGGACAGCTTGAGAATAAAACCAGAGAGAACACACCTGCAAATGACATCAACTTCATACATATTGAAGTAGACTATAAAAAAGTGACAGCAGAAGAAAATTGTACATTGTAGGAACCCATAAATCAGGAGAACTTGATAGACAGCATAGTAACACCTACAGAAAAACAGACTAGAATTGCTGGTAGAACATTTGAATAGATTTAAATTAATTCCCCCATTCCCAAGAAAGCAACTATGCTGATACTGGAAGTACCTAAGGTTTCAATCTGTTTTGAAACATCAAGCTGCCAATATTTTCATCTCTTCTGCGATACGACCATTAAGGAGAATTAAAATGCAACACTGCTAAATGATTGCCAGTATATCATCCACACAGGAGAGAGATTAAAGCTGCTTTGACAAGCGCAGCCTCACCCAGCTATGGGAGAACGTTGTTCATGATAAACGGCCTACTCCTGAGCAGCACTCAAGGACAGCAGCTCAGAAGGGAAAGGGTACAGACAGCTTTAACACAGTGTAAAGGCTCTGCACAGCATATTTGGACAGCCAGAAGCACAGATTGCCAAGTGGTTACAACAGGATTACTAAACCCAGGGGAATTCAGGTCACGCTATTTCCCCTTAGAAAGGGACAAAGAGGCCACCTACCTGCATTGTGGTCCTTCCTTAACTGAGTAGTCTTGTCCTGTCCCATCCCTTCTCTTCCCCTTTCTGCTTACAGCATCTGCTTGAGAGATGCCCAGAGCAGCCCAAAAACCATGCCCTAGGGCTAGGAGGGAAGTTGGAGGATTTGAAAGTGTTCAGCAGCTGCAAGTCAGAAGACACTGGAGACCCAAAATAGAGATGTTATTTGACATCCACATGGAAAACTACAAATTTCAGACACAAGTCTGGAAATACATTGGAGAAGCTGAAAGATGCTAAAATCATGCCTATAGGGCACACACAAGTTTTGCAGAATCTCAGCATGTGATCGAAGACAAGCTCTTCCAAGTGGTGAAGTGCTCCCTCCTTTCTGTTTTTGAGTTGTCATGTTCTACATGACCTTGGAGTTGTATTATTAGCTCTTCGTGATTCTGAAAATTCCTAGAGATTAGTATCTAGGGCTGAGGCAGTTGTTTTCGGAAATTTATCTAGCCAAGAAAATAATTATTTTTTTCTGTACAAATATTGCTCTTTTGCTTTAAATTCAGTTTATTAGCATTAATTTGATTGATATAAAAATGAAGTCACAATGGCTCAATTAAAAGCAGCCAGATATGTTGGGGATTTTTCTGTGCATATGTAGCTCATGGAAGAAATAAAGAGAATAATTTAATAATAGCCAAAGCATCTGTTTGTATTCAACACAAGAGGAATTCATCAGACTAAAGTAAACTTGAACTAAGTCACTCTGAGGATGCAGACCAAGAGAAAGTTAAATTAGCTCCAGTGGGAACTCATTTCACATACATTATTTTTCAGGATGCTTTTAAAAATCAATAAAGCTCTTGAAATACTTTAATAAACCAAAGACTAGCTGGAAAGTAGCTAAATCAATTTAAGAGTGGAGATTTGTTCTGCCCTGGGAATTGCTAAATAGAAACACAAGCACCATTTGGCGGTACAAATAACAACATCCTCCCCAGCCCAACACACACGTCCAGCCCAGGCACATGGCTAGCAGTTCTCCCACCATCAGTACCTATACAAACACCAGGCAGTCCTGCTCTACTCGGCACCTTTTTTTCAGCATGTAGCTCTACATGTGGACAAGCACCCTCTGTTACCCAAGAGCGCAGCCATTGCTGCTCTGGCAGGAGACTGGTTTTGTGGTTTGCCCAGTGTAATTCACCTTTCTACTTTGTTCTTCCCCAAAGTCCAAGGGAGAGCTGTCTTTTCTGTTCACTTAAGTAAATCCAGGGCAAAGGACAATCTTCTGTTTCCCTGTTTATTAAGCAAACCAGGTACAAACCCCAAAGGTTAGCCATAGGCCGTATGCTCACTGTCATTACATCTTTTTAATTAAAAACTTTACTGCAATGTACACGGCACACGCATCAGGGCCTCGTGTACCACTGTGCACCCAGCCCGCACACAGCCGAGCTGAGACCCTCGGAGCAGCCGTGCCAATCCCATGCAGGTTTTGGAACCAGAAAGCCACAATTTTGATCTCTTACAGAAGAGCCCAGAGACGGCATGCTTCAGGAAGGGCACGGTGACTTTGGTAAATGTGCCTCAAAGGTGATTCCTGAAATTTGCTGACTGTGGTTTATTTTAATATAACAATCAAAGAAGCAAGCGTGATGATAGGCAATTTCAATAGCAAGGCATCAAAGTGCATGGAGATGAAAGAGGCCATTCTGCAGCAAGAACTGTGGATGTTAAACCTCAGCCACAGCAGCTGAATTGCTGCCAAACTGCCCTGCTCAGTCTCCTCTGCTCAGTTTGGATCTTCAGATGCAAGCAGGTTCTCAGGAGATGAGTAGCTGTCTTGGCAAGCAGACAAGAGGAGCTGGCAAATTATAAGCTTGCTTGCTTTCTTGTCCCATAGCAGTAAATCACGAAGCGGCTGATGACCAGTTAGTCCGAGTTCAGAGAATCTGCAACAAAGAAAGAGTTGTAGAAGCTATTTGCTGAATAAAAATAATGAAATATCCTCATGCTAAAAGTCCTTCTTCTTTCTTTTCACCCAAAGAAATCATCCTGATAATTTCCAATTCATCAGCAGGATCAGAGCGCGACATCACAAATTCCCATTTGAACACTTGTCATCTGTGACATCAGGGTTCGGACACTTGAGTCTGTCCAGCAATACCTATGTGCTAAACTAGTGAGCTATAAAACATGAACGATGAGGGGTTGTTTCAGTAGTTTATAGCACAGATATATGGCTTCATACAACAACAAATGGAGCCGAGTTACAGTAGGGCAGATCACTCAACAAGCACGCGGCAAGTGAGATCCTTCGATACAGGTTTCCACAAGGTGTTTGGTAAGATCTCTTACCAAACGAACTTTACAAAGCTACCATGAGATAATGGAGAAGCTTTTCCACGTGAATACATTGCCACTGGAAAGCTACGGAGCAGAAACCAACAGTTCTCATAAGAGAGAGGTCACCAGCAGAATACCACAGCGCTGGGGTGGTGCTAATTGCTGTATTCATAAAAAGCTGAAAAAGGAGGTGAACAGTGAAATGTAAAATTCATCTGCTATCGTCCAGGGAAGTAAAGAAGAGGACTGACTATAAAGAGCTATAGGACTTCATTTCACTAAGCAATGGGGTGAGAGATCCAGATTACTTAAATTTACATTGACTGACAAAATGATGCATTGGCAAAACACGATCGTATTTTTACTTTCACATGGAGGAGCTACTATTACCCACAAATGACATCTTGGGATTATAACAGAGAGCTCTAAGAACTGTTAGCTTGATATACACTGGTTATTAAGAAAAGGCAAACTCAACACTGGGAATTATTAGAAAAGAAAGAACAAAACATTATGCCAAAACACAAACAAGGTAGAAGATTTATATCAACGATTGTGTGTGCAGTTTTTCAATTCATGACACATCCCTGGAGGGAAACATCAAACAGAAGCATGCACGGAGAATTTCATTTTACTCCATGGATCTCTCTCTCCTGCGTATTTGTGCTCAATAACTATGATATTCTCCAAAGTAGAAGATTGGAGCCATAACTGGAAATCTTATTATCACTTGAACATGATTTCAGAAGTTGTAACTGAGGGAACAAATAGGATAATGAGATTATTTTGATTACAGGTAGATAATCAGCAGGTATGATGCATCTCTGTATTTTAAGGGAATTGCTCTATAGCTTGGATGAAATTCTGCCTAACATTCATTCCAACGGACTAAAACATCAAAACCACCTACCTTTAACAACTTGGGCTACCCAAGCAACTGGGAGCAGCAGGTGCCTGCTCAGTAAAGACTTAATACAAAAGTCATTAAGAAAAAGAACCAAACAGGCCTGTTTTCCTTCCGCTCTTGCACAGGTAGGACAGGTCCTGTCTAGCAAGTTCTGCTTCCAGCTCCTTTGATGAGAAGGGTTCAAGTACCAGCAGGCCATGGCTAGAAACAGAGACCTAAAAATGGAAATCCTGAAGCATACCCGTTTAGTGCTGTGTAGCACCTGCTGGAGAAACCCTTCGCTTCGCATTGACCATATAGGGAATTCGAGTTAGGCACCTTAATGAATAGGTAATTTTAAGATTTCATGCCTTGACCTGTTTCAAAGATGAAGCATGTATCACTGCCCAGCCATTCCTGCCACAGGAAGAGGTCTCTGTTGAGCCGTCGAACCCTTGAACTTGAACCCTTCTCATCAAAAGCAGTCCATCAGCTATCCCGTGGTAATTGACCCTGCACTTTCTGGGTGTATGCTCACAGTGCAACCCACTTGACAGTCGCTCCATGCTTCTATGGGACAGCAGCACAAACCTACACCACCTCAGCTCTTTGGCAGCACATTCAGGCTTCCACCTACCTTGTACTCTGAATAGGTGCTCTTATCCTGACAATGCACCTCATCCATGGGGTAACATCTACCGACCATCCTGAGATGGTCATTTATGACCTGTTCTCTGTATAAAATTGTTCAATTTGCTGATAGGTGGCAAATGGTGCTAACAAATAAATTACCTGCTGCCTGCTAACAGAAACCGGTGATGACCCAGGTCATCTCAGGAACTCTGTTTTTCTTAACGAATGATTACTTGAAAAGCAATCCTAAAGAGGCAGTAAGTGCTATTACTAGATTCATTCTTTTGTCATTAGGGGAGTCAACTTTCCTGTTCTGTGCTAATTAGATCACTTAGCAGAAGCTCAGAAAAAGGAGTATTAACCAAAGTGTATCTAGAGCATCCCAGGGACAGATGGAGACAGCCAGAAGGGATTGCTGAGTACTCATTGCCTATCAAATTTTGGAACCCCCTTAAACCAGTCTTTCAAGTTAGGTCAAGATACATGGGCTTAGTCCTTCCACTCCCTCTAGCAAAGTACAAAGTACTTTGTCAGGGAGCTTTCAACTGAGGCCAAATCAGCAAGTTTTGTCTGTTTTGCTAATGCAGTAACGCTGATCTTCTGTGCCTCCCGACAGAAGGTAAGGTTTCCCCTCGCACATGATTCTGCTCCCCATTCAAACCCAGTGTATTTAAGTACTGATAAAGATGAAATATAGATTCTCCAACCTTTTTCTGTTAAAGGCACCATGGGTATAAAAGTATCTGGTTGAGCCAGTATCGCATGAGTTTATGGTATAAAAAGTAGCGTCCTCTGGGATAAAATAACTTCCTCTGTCCTGTAATTACTAGAATGACACCTGCCAAAGTAAGCCCACCCCAGTTCACACCTTCCATAATTACCACTACCCGAAGTCTGTAAGCCTACCAAAAAGATCATTGTTTATCTTACATTAAATCCAGAATTAAGTGCACTCAGTATGATTGACTGTCTTGCACCACATTGCCTTGGAGACCAGCAGATAAAATTCAGAGACAGATGACCCATAGTCCTCTTCCTTGGAGGAAAGATCCCTCTCCTCTACGAGCCAGGGAATATTTCCCCAAGAAAGCTCCAGAAGGAAAGATCTACCTGCAAATTCTCCTCTATCTTACCTAGAAATAAATAGGACTGAGCCCTCCGTTCCCTTTCACAAAAGTTGTAGTGGTACGGACTGAGGTCAGACTCTGCCGAGAATGGGCATGATGGGACACGAGTACCTGCTACAGCACTGACGTGACTTGCACATTACCAGCCTAGCAAAGCAACTGCACTGCAGGGCTCCACCCTCCCCTGCTTATGCTCGGCCAAAGGAACAGCACAGAGGAGGCTGCACCTCGTACTAGTGAGGCACGCGCATTTGCCACTGTAGACCCCCAGGTCAGAGGGACACACAAAGCCTGACCATCTATTTTTCCCTGCCCAGTGACAGCACTGGGAGCAGTCTGCAGCTCAGTATTACACTACGCAAACACCACAACGACGCAGTGATCTTTAACGTGCATTTAAAGGCTTCTAATGGAGGCACTCTAAGAGCAGCGAAGGAACTCTTCAAGAGCAGTGAAGCAAACATCACTGATGAAAGCATATACTATCATTAACAGACTTCTTTACAGTATTCAGCTGTGAAATGCAATCTCAACAGTTAAATGAGTGGTCAACACAAGACATCCCTCAAAAAAGGAATCTAATAGGAGTGGCATCAGCACAGTGACTGTCCCCATGTTATCACACAGTCCCAGCAGAGCAGAAAGGGAAGTACGCTAAGCCATGCAGTGACCATTCCTCCCTAGCATGACCGTTTCATTGTGGCCAAGAACTATATTGATCCCAAAGGTACCATAACTTGCACATTGTGAGCTGAACTAAGTGCCCTCTGGGTATCTGGTGCACGTCAAGTCATCAAAACATACCTGTCTTCCCTCAGCTGGAGCAGGGTTGAAGACAGGAATCAAATTCAAGCAGCTGGTTTTTATTCTGAAGTTTTACAGAACAGTCCTTTCACTGGGGTTGTCATAGTGTATGTGGAAAACACTTGTCAGTCACTCAGAACATGGCTTCTGTGGTAGGTTCCTGGTTAAGCGGGTTCTGTTTTGCATGGGTTTTTTTGAGTTTGGTTTTGGTTTGGTTTTTGTTTGGTTTGTTTGATTATTTGTTTTGTTTTCATTTGGGTTTTGGGGTTTTTTGTTTGTGTTTTGGTTTTGTTTTTGTTTTTTTAAACCTGTAGGAAGTAAACAACCATATCAGGGAAAAATTAAAAGGGATGAATCTGGCTGGTCGTATTTCTATGAAATGACAGGAGTCAAAATTTTGCTTCACAGTATTTATCCACAAATACTTCCTCAACAACTGCAGAAAGGCATCAAGCAGATTCAACTGTAGAAGAGTTGAGTACTTACCTAGTTAGACATTCCCCCATCATTTGTATCAAAGACCATATTGACCATATATTGACAATTGCCTACTATTACAGTAGTCATCAGGATTAATTTAAATATTTCAACTTCCCAAATCAAGAAATGAAATTAATCTAAAAATATTTTAATGTAGCAAGTTTCGCTATAGAACCAGTGCAAGATAAAGAGGACACCCACTGTATAACCAACTTTACTGCTTAATCTTAACAGAGTAAGCTACAGATGCAACGGATTTACCACGTTATTTGGTTAAATTAAATACTGCAGTTAGGATCATGCTGTTGGTAGTTGTGGCTTTACAGTACCAATGCTCAAGTTGGCTGAGTTAGTTTTACTGTAAGTAAAATGCAAGTTTACAGAGAAACAAAATAATTTAGTATAGTACGCTGTATTCGGTTTCATGCTCAGTCACAATGATAACGTCTTTGACAGATAAACAATATTTCAGCATTATGTTAATAATGCCAAAACATACAGGAATTTTAATGCCAAATTTACAACATAATACAGTGCTTTAACAAACAGATTTCTCTGGTATGGTGGCCAAGTGAGAATGCTACACAGGACTGAGAAGCATCCAAGCACTACCCAGTGCATATGAAGTGAACCACGCTGACAGGAATGCTTTACTTATTGATGGAATTATTTTTGTAGAAGTTTGTGTCCCAAACATAATGCAACGTAAAATGAATGTTGAACCCTTGCCTCAAACATGAAGCAAAAGGACTACATGTTATTTACAAACTTGAACCAGTAAAACCACTTTAAGAACAGAAAAGCATTGTGATCACTTGACAAAGATGACAGAGCTCGATTACTGTGTTACATGAAGTAGAATGGTAATGAAATTGTAAACAAATTTTAACCAAATTAGGTTAATGCATCTATTCTTAACTCAAGAACATTGTCATTTCAGCAAACAGTGATTTTTAAAGCTAAGGACACTATCAGAGGTTTTATTTTTGTTTAAAGCCAAAACTGATAAAAATCTGGAAGCTGGCAAGCCATTTTTGTTCCCTATTAGCCTTCATTAACTTCTCCACTGTGTACTTCAGCAAAAATTTCAAAATTCCTGGTTTTGTCTAATTCTGCGTCAACTGAAGTAGCTGGTAGCAAGTTGAAGAAAACACTATCAACACTTGAAAATCCCTACTCAAGAGTGGTTTGGTTTTCCACTACTGGGGATGAGATCAGACTGCTGGCACTGTTCTAAATAGAAAACAAAACACTGAAGTATTCATTTTTAAAGAAAAACTTCCTCAAAATTAAACAGGCTTTGCAAGTATGCAAAGAAATATATATAGGTAAATCAGATTTGAATCTGTCAATCACAGCAGCATCCTCCTCATTCTTCCCCCCACTTCCAAGCTAACAGCATTGCCAAAGTGGCTGATGTGAAACCAACAGAATTGAATTAATTCAGATTAAGTTTGGCTACAAAACAAAAAGAAAATAAAACTTTGTCCCTGCCGCATCTATTTTTTCTTTTTCCTGCATTTTGTAATGAACTTATGCAAGCATAAAGAGGGTTGTGTTGGTTTTTTTTTAAACAGGCATAAGAGTTGTGCAAGACAAAACTGAACAAACTTTTGTTTCACTTCAGAAAGATTTTATATTACCAACTCATTTCTCTTCATAACTAAAAGTGATAAAAAATAAATCCATAGTAATAATATAAAAAAAACAACCCTGTAGTCAAACTGCTTTTTCAAGTATGTTTCTCCCCTCATGAAAGAATTGCATTAGCCATACTACTGATTAAAACCCATGTCACAATCATTAGGATTCAGACCTAGGTCCAGACTTCCTGGGACTGGGCTCAGCTGGATCTCCAGCTGAGTTTACACAAGACTGGAAACAGGAGGCCGATGGGTACGCATGCATGCATTACACCACTCCTCAACTCCCTGATTCTGACAACATCCACTATCACACCCCCATCACATCCCTGGAACAGGAGAAATGGCACAGGAGCTACAAAGTGATCTTGGACAGGTACCATCGTTCGCTGATCAATCAGGTGCAAATCTGGTTTGTGCTGACAGAGAAGCACTTTGTAGACCTACTAGACTGGAGAATTTTGCCCACAATGTTTCTACATAGCACAGCATAAAACATATCTTAGCATTTCATTCAGTCTGGAATTCACATCTCAATCTATTGCAATTATGGAAGCCAATGAAAAGTCAATGAGAGGGATTCTACAAGAGTTGGTCCCAGCATTAAACACTAATACATAAGAAAAATAAAAGGGGACAAACTTTCAAGTCACTATTAGCGATGGTGATAGGTTCAACTTTTCCTCCTTCTTAAATTCACCTCCCATTAATGCAAGAGAAAAGTGCAGCTTTGCAGCATGTTTGTTCACATCAAGTTTTTTCTCAAGAACACATTTTGCAGTAACAAAATATGGTCTATAAAGTTGCAAAGTGCACAAGCTGAAGGCACAGAGTACAAACACATAGGAAAACAGATTTCAAAATACCAAGTAACAAAAAAACAGATATAAAAGAAAAATCTGGAATTTAAAACTCCCTGACAGAAGATACATTTATATGGGACCAACTCTTAAAAGGTGACAATTTTTAAACTAATGAACAAATACTGCAAAATAATGAAACTTTATTCTTGTTATTTAAGTAAAAGCTCCAGAAAATACCTTGAAGTTTAAAAACTAATACACTGACGTGTTAACTAGTTTTAAGAATGTCCTTAAGAAAAGAGTGCAAAAAAGATTCTTCCATTCTAACGCTCTTGGAAGCTGCTGATTTCGGCTGCCCATTTCCACTTTGAAAGGATTGTTTTTCAAGGTGCATTCCTCACAAAAATTGCAGAACATGAATTTGTTGAGAGGCCAGACCAAGGAACCATGTCTTTCAAAGTCATCCCAATTGTAGCAGCAACTGACATTTTATTATGTAAAGAAGAAAGTCCAAAACTCTTCTTTGAGGCATAGTTCGCATCAGAGCTCAAGTATCAGCAGTTGCCAAAGGAGGCTCCGGATACCACCTGTGCTCCTCCAGTGTCTGTTCTGGCTAGGAATAGAAGCTGATCCAGTATATTCACTATCTGTACCCCCTGGAGCTTGCACAAGCTGATGAGCCATCTGAAATTATATAAAAAGTTCAACAAATTCTCTCATATTAAACTTTCACCTTACGTCCTTTGTCCCCCTTCCCCCAACAACCTGAAAACCAGCATTGCCTGCAAAACGTTAACAGTGTAAACTGAAGCTGATATGCCAAGTAAACAGCTATTCATTCATTTCAGTTTGTAGTTAGAGTTCATAAAATTTCACAACATTTTATGGTAGGAAATAAAGCAAACATACTCTGCTGAAAGCATAGTAAGAAGCTCTGCAGAAAGAATACAATAAAATGAAGTTAAGAACAGCACCAGAACATATACTATTTCCCAATTCTCAAGGCTATTTAATGACCAGCAATCAAGACATTGTATTTAAATCCTAACCTAGAATGTATGGGACTAGATTCTCTCCTGGCCAAATATTTAGTCAGTACAGAAGATGGGACCTTTGACTGACTGCACCCAAATTAGGGATGTCTGGAGTAGAGCAACCAACTCAGAATGGAAATATCGTTCTTCCCTGTGCTTCCTCCCCCCCACCACCCCTAATCTATACTGGGGGACATTAAGGGAGTAACGAAGTGAAGAACCTCATAGTTAAACATGCAGCAAGAGACTTCATCTACAAATGGAGGAGAACTTCCCAAATACTGCCTTTAGTATCTCAATGCAGGTGGATTCCATTTTGTATTAGCCATGTAATTGAGGGCTCCAAGTTGGAAAGCACAAACCTTCCAAACCCTCTGCCATCAACATGCATCACCAGTGGGTGACTTCGATCAGAGACAGACTGTCTCATCGTTTCTTTGCCTCTGATGTGTGTATCCTGACCAGGCAGAGACTTGGAACAACTACGTTCTTTTTCCTTAAGACCTCCACTGTGTACTTAAATGAAGTGGAAGTATCTCGGCCTCGGTAGCTAGGACATCTTAGTACCTTACAGGTCAGTTGTGGGACTCTAGCACAGTTAGCCAGGCTCTAGACCCAAGAAGTTTGTATCGTTACTCGGACTGGTAAATGTTACACTGGCAGACAGCTACCTGCAATGCAGAGGTGCAGCCTCCGACACCTTGCCACCCCCCAAGCACCCAGAAGCCCGCCACTACCTGTATGTCTAACCCGTCAAGTGACTGCAGCACAGCGGAGGGCAGGGCTAGATGCATACTTACTGTAAGTTAACTCTTCTCCAGCTCTCTTGCGTGACTGGTCACCTCTAGGAAAGAAGGTGAAGAAAGGTATTTTCATTTTAAGAAAAGGAAAACAATTAGTGAAATACCTCAGCACAATCATCAACTTTTACAGACTTTAGAAACAAAATGCATAGTAGCGATAACATCACTGCAGGATTCTCAATTTACTAAAACAGAAGTATAAGCTATATTTTATAGATTTAATTAGCTCATCCTTTTGTTAAAGATAGTAGGTTTGATTTTATAGGGTAATTTTTTTACAAAGTGAAGATGAGGAAAAATTGCTCCTACGCAGTGTGGTCTAAAGTCATGCACAAAATTGTTTTCCTTAATTCAGACTTCTCAACCAAACTTTACAGAACTACATGAAAAACTCTGCATCTGTCAGTCTAAAAAGGTAAGATGCTCCTGAAAACCCAACCATCAGATTCTAAGGAAGTCTGTGCTGACAGCACTCCCTCTTCAAGCAGAAAATGTAAATAAATAACTGTAGTTATATAAACATCAGTTACATCATTGCTCCTGAAAACCCGAAGTCAAACTGCCATCTATTTGGAAAACATTTTTTTCCTTTTATTCTTGTGCACACAAACTCTTAAAGCTGGAAAGTCTTGCTGCTTCACAAATGCCTTGTGATGATAGATATGCTATTGAAACTGTTATATTAGAATTTCTCTTGCTTATATATTTTTATCACAATGGTAATAATTTCACATTTACCTGCTGGAAGTTGGTAGACATTAGGGTTTTTTTCTAATAGAAAGTGTTCTTCCCTGAAACTACTCTTAAGTAGATGGATCTGCTCTCTATGGCTTCATTAAGGTCTTTCTTTCACAAGAGAAATACTGCCAAGCAACTGGCTTGTGTTCCCACTTTCTGCAGCAACAATATTTAATAGTGCTGATAAGCTGAGTATTTCAACTAGAACCTGACATGCCATCCATGCTGATGAAGACGCCTCACTGTGCTGTCCTCCTTGTGGTTACTGCTGTAGGAAGTGCAGCAGCAAAGACATCACCATTTTTTGGTGCAATTATAGGAGAACAGATGACATTTCATGCTAACCCAGAAGAGAACACACTTAGCACACTCCTTGGTAAAAGAGAAGAACAACCCTTTTAAACATATTTACATATACATTTATACAAGTAGGAATAACACCTCAAAACAATTGTGAAAGGTTATAAATAAATATAACCTATGCGCCTGAACATAGGAAGAAGCATATTATATCTTGAAATACATTTCAAGGCAAAATGCATTTCATATACCACTGCAAAATGCCACGTAGCAAATCATATCACCTGTACTTCAGTTTTCTTTTACTTCTGTCCTTTTAATGATGACAGACTCTACTCTAACACTTTATATAACCTCCACATTTACCAGACCGCACAGACTCCCTGGCAGTACAAACATATAAAATGTAGTGTGCAAAACACATTCATCAGAGACTAAATGCCATCAATCAGTTACTCCACTGCAAAGTTTTATTTTGCATTTTTATGTAACAAATTGAAAGCAAGCTACATAGAAACAGCAGTTGCACCAAAGCATAGGCTAGGGTGGACCAATTTTCTAATCTTACAAGACATACCAGAACTCTTCACATGGCCAATACCCAGAAGATCACATAATGCAGAAAGCCAAAGGGGAGAGCAACTCTTAGAAATCAGACTCCGCAAACAATACGTGACACAGAAACCTTTACTTAGTTCTCACCTGTACGGCTATCCTCAAGCCCTAATCTCTTATTTGTCCCCACCTATCACACAGGGCAGAAAGTTTCCCATGGACTTACACTAGTTCCAATGCTAGAGGATACTCTCTGCATAAAACAGGAGTTGCTAAAACATATTCTGAGATCACATGAAGTCTCTAACAAGAGAGCACAGAGGCATCTAGCCTTTGCAATGGTCAGTATCCTTCCTACCACCCTTCCTAGCCTTTCATACAGTATCCTCCTCACAGTACCAGCCAAAGAGCTTTACAGCCAAGCTGACATGGCTGTCTTATTTTTGGGTACCTAGACAAAAATGGTTTTGAAACTGATTGGTTTTGTGGGTATGGACTGTTACTACTTGAAACTTCATTTTTAATTCTCTAATTTAAGTATGAAACCAGTGAAATGCAGTTTTAAACTGAACTAGTATAAGCCACCTACAGAATTAATAAGATTGAAAATTAGACAAAATTAAAATATTTCTTTTTTTCATTCTGTGCATGACATTCTTTTGGACATTAGGAAGGATTTCCGTACTGAGAGGGTGGTCAAACACTGGAATAGACTTCCCAGAGAGGTGGTCAATGCCCCAAGCCTGTCAGTGTTTAAGAAGCATTTGGACAATGCCCTTAATAATTTGCTTTAACTTTTGGTCAGCACTGAAGTGGCCAAGCAGTTGGACTAGATGATCGTTGTAGGTCACTTCCAACTGAAATAGTCTAGTCTATTCTATTGTCAGCATTATATGCCTACTCAAACAGTCTCAAACTTCTATTTCTTGGGCCAAATGCCCTGCTTTTCTCAGCCCAAGCTCTTATGGCTTTCTTTTTACTGTCTTAACTCATGCTTATCAAAATATTATTCTCCTCAACGGAAGCCTTACAAGGAGTGAACAATATGGGTTATGAACATTTTCCACTGTCTCTTTTACTGTTTGTTTTTTTTTTTCCCCCCAGTTCAGTACTCTGTTCTGAGTAATAAACACCTTGACTGTATAAATAGCTCTGAAGTGGAATAAGTAGAATTCATCAACTGACATTTTCAGAAGCGTCATGGAAAAAAAAGTCAGCTTATAGAAAGTAAACATCTGAAGTAAAGGCTGAGCAAGAGCATTATCATGCATTATCAAAACAGAAGGATGGATGACTGTAAGCAATCTGTTTCATGAAAATATTTCAAGACTTCTGATCATCTACTTTTGGTACCATCTGCAGGGTTGGCAGTACTCAAAACGTGGAAAATAAAGCCATATTTCAGATACTGAGTTGTGAAGGTTATTTATTAACTTCTAAATTATTTCTTCATTATTTTTAGATGTATCCATTTTTGCCATTTCAGCACTGTCCAGCACAATTACTACTGAAGACTAATAATTATTACCTAGTAAATCCATTCTGCATAAGCTCTCTTTGAAGTTTCTGGTCTTGAGCAGCATATTCCTGAAGCTCAGATTCCACAGCAGGGGGTAGAATATTTGGGATGAATTTAGAAAATAAAGCTGGTGCCATCTGTACCCATTCTGTAAGAAGAGGGAAAGCAAGAATAAAACATGTGGAAGAGATCTTTTTTGAAAATCTTACTCTTTGACAAATGTAACTTTGCTCTATTTTAAATATATTTTAGGATCTTGAATTAAAAAAAAAACAAACAAAAAAAACCCCACAAACAAACAGAAAAAAACCAAAACCAAAATCATCCCCAAAACCCACAGAAACCAAGAACAAGAAATAATCAGACTGTTAAAATCCAATCTTTACATATAGATAAAGGAATTATTTTTTCTTTTTGGTCATCAACCTCATCATCAAATTGAAATTCAGTTCTTGCTGCATCTCACAGGGCCTGCTGAATCTCTGGACACTCTCAAGGACAGACACCAATGATCAGCAAACTCACCTTGATAATCAGATCATTTGTAACATTTTATCCCAGGAAGCATATTCACAAAATTTACACGTCTCTTCCCTGAGTCTTACTTCTAGAAAGCACAGTAATATCAGCATACAATCCTTCTTCACCCTCGCCCATTTCAAATTAATTAATGCAATTCTCTCACTGATCTTCCGAAGCTTAGACAAACACTTTTAAAATGTTCATTATTGTCATGGTTTTGGCTG
>VZTV01063354.1:0-12547 GCA_013400875.1 Anhinga rufa
AATTTGACAGTAGAAAGAATGGCTTAGTATTTTCCAAATAATGATGCCAAGATTGGCTTAAAAGATTATTTGTTATTTGTGAATACTGAGAAAGCTGCTTGGTGTATTTTAAAAAGATTTACAAGTCCTGAAAGTTTTGTGGATTTTTGCATGAACAGTTCATCCAAAAAGTCACTCCAAAAAACTGTTCATAGCTTAGCTGCTTTAGCTTTAGCTTCAGCTTTAGCTGCTGCTGTTTCAGTTATCACTTATGGGGTGGAGATAATACTTTATGATTTTGTAGTTACTGAAACATAAAAAATAATGAATAATCACATTGGCCATTTGGAAAGAGTCCTGGCTTTTACTGTACAAGTGCTCAAACAAGATATTGGCAAAAAACTTTCAAACCAAGAGTCAATTTTTATGAAAAAAAGATTAGTATGAATTGGTGGAAAATTAGAGAGGTCACTTTTGTAATGGGTATTGCTCTTCAACTAATTTGAGTAGTTCTATTTATAAAACAGATACAGCTGTGGAAAAGCTTTGTGAGGAAGCCCATAAACATGCAGCCTTCATTTGCTTTTAACCATGAACTGGGGATATGTTCTTCTTCCTATTGCCAAACCCGAGTATAATTTATATTTTTCTGTGGAAACCATGTGAAGTTGAGTGGTGGCTTCATCCAGTTGTAACACAAAACCAGGAGAGTTTTGTGGGTTTGGCTGGGGCTTTCTTTTATAATTTGATTTTGATACAAGTAAAAACAACCTTTTTGGCTGGGAGATGGTTCTGAATTGCCTTCTCCCAAAATGAAAACTACATGTTCTGTGAAGCTGGCGTAGGTTGGCTGTCTGTGGGTGAGCCTTAGCCTCCACCTGCAGATCCATGTGTGACCTGCCCTTACCTTCAGCAGATACAAAACCCTCCCTCCCTTCAGTGTATCATCACTGAGTAACTATTTAAAATTTTTTCATTTCCATTCCCTTGGGCTGGACCAATTTCATAATTATTTTAATGCTATTCTCCCTGTTTGGAGAATGGAAACCAAGTGGTTTGTCACCTTTTTTTCCAGTCAGATTTGCTTTCAGATGGCTGTACTTTTGGCTTAAAACCACTGAAGAAGGATGTTTCTTCACAACATTTCTCAGGGAGATTTAATTGCAGGAATGCATGTTAACTTATGTTAATATTACCTTTGGCAGAAACACCGTTCCCTTTTAAAAAATACAGCCTAAAATGACAGAAGGAGTTGGATGAACTGACCAAACTCTATTTTTTTCTTTCTGTCAGGCTGCTGTGTATGAAGAGAGATTTCACAGATAAGAAGTCCCCTACTGATCTGCCATGGTGTCTGGTAAGATATAGTTTAAAAGGATCGTCATCATGACAGTGACCAATCTATTACTGTAAGTCACTCTCCCGTGGCTTCGGGCAGTTGATGGTTACATGACAATTTTGCCTCAAAAAGTCAAAATCCGAATGATATGCTGTTTTACATATATCTATATCTATATATATCCCAACTTAGAGAATCTTTTTTAGCCTCCCTGGTAGTTACTTAGATTTATTTAATACACCCAACAAAGGAAGGTGTTTCAGCGTCACGCCAGTGAAAGCATCAACAGGCATCGTCACTGCTAAAAAATTCCCCTTCTCTGCCCTTGCAGCACGGGCAGAGTTTGTCTTTCAGAACCAGGTGATTGCACGGGCGAGTGAAGGAGCCTTTTGATATTCTGTGCCCACGTAAAAACATTTGATGTAAACAGATATGGGCTCCTGGCTGCTAATGTTCTTCCCTATCTGTTTGCAATCAGGACAAAGCCGAGTAAGACCTTAATTCTTTGGGAACTTGGCAGACTTTATAAACAAGATGAAAAATGATATTTGAAGGGAACTGGGATTTCACTGCTGCTCGTCTGAGCAGGATGGATGGCTGCTGAGCACTTTTTCTGTCTTCTAAGGACAATTAGAATAAACCAGCTGGATTTTAAGACTAGCAAGCAGAGTTTCTATTAAGCAGATCACTTAAGAGTGATCTTGTTCTGCCCTTTGTGAAAATTTCAGGTGTTTAAGCCTAAAATATACTTGTGCAAAACTGGCCTTATCTGGTGAAATTTTGCATCCAATGCACTAAGTGTGATTGATAAGGCACATGTATTGTTAGAAGATGGGAGCTCAGAGGCATAAACATCAGAGTTTTCCAAGATCCTGTAGATACTTCTGTTTTAGTCAAACTGTTTTCACTTACCTTATTATAGGTGAGCCAGAAAGAGATTTAGCTTTACAAAAATAATGTATATAGGTTTTCTCAGGAAAAATGAGTAACTGTTCTGATAAAGTAGGGTCTATGCGCACTTAATTAAATTTTAACTGAGAATATTAACAGCATTTTCATGCTGGCTGCCCCTCAGTATGCATTTAATCAGCTTGAATTCTGATTACAGACAGTGCTAAAACCTGGCTTGTGACCTGCACTTAGCAAGTTTCATTAGAAGTGATTTGGACATCACTCAGATAAAACTAGATGCACATCTAGCTAAAAAATAGGGAAGAGATGGAAAATTTAAAAAAATAACCTGCCAAACAAATGTAATTGCTGTGTTTTAAGCTGATGTCCTTTTTTTGCTCACCAAATTATTCCAGACAGAGCAATGATTGACCAATAATTTCTTAAATTAGCTCTGTCTGAGCTGGGTTGCATTGTTCGGGAACTCTTCAGTGTCCACGTGAGGTGTAGGGTATTTATCCTCAAAGTCATCAACATTTGTCTTTGTTTCTCTGTCGGATTTGCTGTGCGTCATGCTGGGGGCAGCCAGAGGACACACAGAGACCGGAGCAGTAGATTCTCTGAGGGCTTGATTATGCCAAGTGTTAAGCATGCTTTTCCCATGTAGATCGCAAAAGACAGTTCCTGTATCAGGCTCTATGAATATTGGTGTTATCAAAGGTGGATTATTCCCCAGGCATCTAAGTCTCATCTCATGGAGTGCTTGGCTGCCTCTCAACCTCATTACAGACCCTGATGATGTCCTTACCGACATCATTAATCCTGCAATCTCTTCCAGCTTGCCAAAAACCGTCCTTTGTCAAAACCCTGTTCTTCACCCACTGTGTCTTAGAACCCAAAATATCGGTCGGTGATGCATGGGGCTCCCAAAAGAGTGGGTGCCTGTCTCTTCTTCCAGGTTAGTCCACCAGGCCATAGTGGTCTACTTCAGGATCTTCTGCAAACCTCTTTCTAGGTTATGAACTTTACAGAGTGGCGTCTGAAGTTTGATGTTGCGACTGCTTGTCACTGTTGCTTTGATGGATGTGCTGCTTCTGCTTCCCTGCCTGCTCAGTGCCCATCTGTGTGTTGCTGGCCAGAGAACTGAAATGCACGCCTTTAGCAGGGACTGTCATTTTGGTAATTGCAACTGTTTTATTTATAACTAGGCAGTCTGTACTTCAGGGCCAGTTTTGGCTCAGGAAACTCAGGGTATGAATGCCTCACTCAGCTTAAGGGATAAGAAACAAAAGTAAGTTCAAGGTGAACCTCTTTGCCATGGCACTTGTTCCTCCCTCTCAGTGTGTGCTGCTTTTCCAACCTTCTGCTGAGAGCGTTTAACATAATCCAAATGAATCCTTGGCTTCATTACTTGGTTCCTCCCCCTCCATGCAAAACATCATGTCAAAAAGACTCCTCCTAAGGCTTTCTGTTGTCCCTTGTGGCTTCCTGCAGATCTTTGGGATATAATTTATCTGATCAAATACTTGTCAGCCTTCCTTAGTTTGCAGTGTCCAGCTGTGTGCTATGGGACAACACTTCACCCTTTTAGTGTTTACCTTACCCTCTCTCCACCCACCTCCACAGGAAGTCTCACTAGAGCCTTTGTGACAGGAGTGTCAGTCTTCTGTTCCTGGTATTAGAAAAGCCAGAAAACACTTTTTATTTTAAAAGTCAGGTCTTCTGTAACATGAAGCTTTTCTGAAACAAACTAATTTCCTTCTTACCTGGTGATCTGTTTCTTGGTCCAAATTATGCCCTTGTTTTATTCATTCTGTTGTTGGTTTTTTTTTCTGTTGTTGTTGTTTTGTCTTGTTTGTTGTTTTTTTTTTTAAATTCCCAAATGTCCTTTTATTTATTATCAGTTACTGATGGCATATCTTGAAGTTTTCTTTTCCAATATATTTTATGGTTTTTTATTATTATTTTTTTTCCTGGAGATAGTTTTATATTTTTATAACTCTCAAAGATTTACAGTTTAAAAGCATGTGCATGACTGCAAGAAAATGAGTTAATGTGGCTCCACCGTTTACTGTTAAGGAACCGAGTTACTTAGCGTCCCTGAAATATAATAACTCATTTTATTTTATATTTGCAACATGCTAGGAAGATATAAGTGGCTGCCTAACAGCAATCGTCTCCAAGTTGTTCAGCAGTAAAGTTGCAACAGTTCAGACTCTGGCATCTGTTTATTCATACCCTAAATCAGCTTTCCCAGTATACTTTCTTCATTTGTTTAATAGAGTGTGGATGAGTCTTACATAGCTAAATTACCCAGAGAGCAAAACATTCATGGCTCACTTGTAGCTCTGCAGAAGTACAGTTAATAAGTAGCGGTAAAACAGTTTGTAATTTTAAAGTTGAATATGCATATAATTTTGCTGCTGGATCCAAGTCAATTCTGGGGAAGACTTTGCCCTAATTTTAAAACCTGTTCCTTCTACCAGGGGTGCACACAACATGTAAGGACTGGGTAATTGATTTTCCAGGGCATACTGCTCAGCAGTGGGCTGGAGTGGCCCAGTGCAGCAATTCAGACAAGCAGGATTACTTCCAAAGCAGGACAGTATAATTTTTCTTTTTAATAGTCAAGCTTTAATAGTTACTTCTGTGCGTCTGGGGTGAGGTATGCCAGAATTACACATTCTCCAATTTGAGAACAAATGAAGAAATGCATCATGCGCTGGGCTATTTTTTATTTGCTGAAACTCCAAGTGAAAGGCATGATGCATAAGCTTGAATTCTGAATAATATAACTTATTATTAATGAGATATTGTTCTCTGAACACAAGCACGGTGTTCAGTGATAACCTGGTGTGACACAGAGGAGTACACTCCACAGCGTTGTTGAACTATTACAGAGCCAGCTGAGAAGAAAATTTAATGTCCACATTCTGGCCTCAGGGCTAAGGGTTAAAAGCATTGCTGGGATAGCTGAGTAGTGAGGTTGCCATCTCAGTGCTACAGCAGGAGGAACTTAGTAAAGTCTTTGTCTTTACTTATTAAATAAATGAGCTGTCCAGGGATCAGCTTTGTTACTCAGTGTAACATGTTCCTAACAGATGCCAGATACTGAAATTCCCCATGCACAGTGACTTGTGAGCTATAGGAAAATGTTGCAATGCTTCGCTCTATAAATAGTGGTGGTGGTGGTGGAAATGCTTTTTAAAATATCCTTTCCAAACCCATTTTAGAGGCCTTAAATGTAACAAATTATATGTAGGTAAGCACGTAAATCTTTTGGACATCTTGCACACACTCAAATTCATTGTTTGCCCATGTCATAGGTTAGTGTTGTCATTGTTGGCTGGTGTTTACCTCAGCTTCTCACAAGCTTGAAGCACAAGAGTTATGGTGCTTCACACTCCTGGATTCACATAACCACATGGCCCTCTCTGGTTTCGATTATTGTTAGTGGATTTTAAAGTTTCAAAAATTTAGAACAAAAATTAAAATAAAAAAAAAAAAGAAAACCACACAAGCTCCTTTATTAAAACCTAAACTGATTCCATACTGGTCTCTGAAGCACTGCTTGTGTGCTTTTTTAGCCAAAGGGGTAAGACACTAGCTGTAGCACACAACGGAGCAAAGCAGGGATGGTGGGAGGGAGCAGAGCAGGGCTGCCTCTGGTGCCAACCATGTCTCTGCTGTCTCGTGTCCGGCAAAGATTTGCCTCAGCTTCACAGCCTTCAGAATGGGTACAGTGTGCTGGTTTCAGCTGGGAGAGAGGTAATTTTCTTCGNACCATATGATGTCATGCCCAGCAATAAAACCAGCAGGGAGGTTGGCGGCATGGCCTCTGCTTGGGGACTGGCTGGGCATCAGTCAGTTGGTGGTGAGCACTTGTTTTCATATGCATCACTTGTCTTTTCTTAGGTTTTATTTCTCTGTCTTTGCTATCTTCATTTTTTATTATTGTTATTATTATTATATTTCAATTATTAAACTGTTTTTATCTCAACCCACAAGTTTTTTCACTTTTACCCTTCTGATTCTTTCCCCCCATCCTGCTGCAGGGGAGCGAGCAAGCAGTTGTGTGGTGCTTAGCTGCTGTCTGGGGTTAAACCACGACAGTACAGTCACTTTGTTATCTGTTGCTGGGACAAATGGCAGGATGAAGAGGAGCCACAAGTAGTGTTATGAGTAAGAGAACAGCACTTTTTGGCTTGGGAAGGTGAAAGCGTAGGGCTACTTAATTTTTCTATTTCTGTTGTTCCTTTGAAATCTTCATAGACAGAGTATCAACCCATACCGTCACACATCACCAGACATTTTGTGAAGGTCATGCAGTGTTGTTTCAATAGCATAATGACCGGTGACACCGAGTTGGATAAATAATGCAATCTTCTGCAAAAAGGCTCTAATTCAGTTTCACCCTCTTTTACTGCATGATTACCACTGTAATGAAATTTGAAAGAAAATCTCAGACATATCAAAGAGCATAAATTTTACTCTAGCACTGTGTAAGGGTGTCTCAGGTTACTCATGAAATCTCTGGGGATATCTCTGAAAGACATGACTTTGAAGCTTCAGCGGCAAATGGTGTGAAAGACAAAGATGAATTGTCTTGAAACCTGAAGAAGTTCAGATAACTTCTGGTGTGGTACCAAAATACGGGAGCAGAGAATTTGACTTTGACAGACATCAGAAGTTTGACAGTCAGTTAATGGACAGTGTGACTAAGCCATATATCACAAATAGGTGTAATTTGAGCGGGAAGTCTTTCTCTTCCTAGGATTTGAGCACTTTCACTCGATCTGGCAAAACTTGCAAGTATGCCTGCAGCCAAACCCCAGCCAAACCCCAGAAGCCCTGTCCAAGCTCAGCCCAAAGAATTTGACCCCAATTCACCTTAGAGCAAGCTGTCTCGTCCCATTCAGTGTTAGCTCTGGTCCTACTCAGAAGCATGGTGTACTGCTGTAGGCCAAAAAGATTTCTCTGAAAAGATTGGGGTGATTGAAAGGGTTTGTCTGATGTGTGAGACTGTCTTCTTGGCTGTCGTCATTCAATCTACCTGCCTCAGTAGGAAATATTAGCACAATATTACATACTATGTTATGTACAAAGTCTGCTTAGACATCTAGTTTTGAATTGTGGATATGTCCTTAGGAGCAACAGTTTTTTGTGTAACTTGGAAAGTTACCTGGATATTCAGGCTGAAATCTTGATTCCTGCATTCGACAGGGCTAGTAGAATGTGGCAGCGGTACTTCGTGCAACAAGACCTAAACAACAGGAAGAAATTAAATAATTTTTCCTTTTGTTAGGTGGCCTGGTAATGTTCAACATTTGCTGTGGTATTTTAAGGGACAGTCAGAAAATGCCTGCCATACTCACACAGTGGAAAAAAAAGACTCTTTCTTCTCAGTACTTACTTACCACCTCTGTTGGAGCCACCCCACTTGAGTATTTCCAGTCCAAGTACTGCAAAGCTAAAGGCGCTTCCTTCAGCCATGTCCTCCTTCATGCAGCCCTCCTTGAGCAAAGCATGACTCTGACATAACTGCGATTTGATCTCTTGGTTTGGTATTCCCTGTTTACAGTGACCCATGATGTTGGCTTCTTCATCTTCTTCGCCGATCATCAACAGGTTCCCTCTAGCCTATCCTGAACTTCAGTTTGTCCACCTCCCATCTCTGCCTCATTGACACGCTGTAAATGTAAACAACTTAAGTGCAGGACAAAATATGCAATTAGGACCTGCTGTGTCGGCTTCAGTGTTATGGTCTGGTCCCTCTGTGCAGTTCAGATAGTCAAGGCCAGATTTGGCTCCAGAAGACCAATGGAGAATTCCCCTCATAGAGAGAAGGGCAGAGAAAAAAAACTTGTATTCCTGGCAGAATTAGCTCTTGTGCCAATTGTATGTCTCCAACAAGTTGTGCAAATAAAATCTGGCAACATG
The DNA here is from genome assembly GCA_013400875.1 of Anhinga rufa. Taxonomy (NCBI): domain Eukaryota; kingdom Metazoa; phylum Chordata; class Aves; order Suliformes; family Anhingidae; genus Anhinga; species Anhinga rufa. Next base: position 8,150 of record VZTV01063354.1, read on the forward strand.
GACATAAGCTTTAATTGAAATTTTTCACCCATGGCCTTCACTTAGAGGTCTAGTCTGACTGGTGCCAGAGTTGGCTATTGCAAAGTTGGAGAGTGGTTAACAACATACTTTTTCCTTTTTCTACTCCTTTAATTTATGCACAAGGGGTTCTATTAGATTAGATCATGTTACTAAGAAAAAACTTGTTCTATCACAATCAGTTTTTGAACTGAGCTGGCAGGTGAGTTTGTGTACAGTGTTGCTTGTCTTTCACAGAAACTCTTGTAAGTGCAAATCCATGTGAAATGCTTAGAAACCATGTTACCAGATTGTTAATCTTTATGTCCTGACATTAAAGACTCTATAACTAGAAATGTTCATTTTGAGGGGATTCTTGTAGGTTTCTGAATCAATTTTCTGTTTTCTGAAGCCCTGTTTGTTACAGGAAGCCATCTGTCCTGATTTGGGGACTGGCAAAACTAAATTAGAAATTAAAAGTGCACTTTTAATGGCGTAATTATTTAATGGAGTATTAATATTACTCATCTGTTTTATTACAGTCATTCTAATCTAGTGGCATTGAATACAAATAGCTTCAAATCAATTACATTTGTATTAAGAAGTTCTTCCTTGGGGTTACTACCCCTGTGAAGTGCTAATACTTTCCTTGTTGCCTGTGATTATGAAAATTGTCATCCAGCAGCAGAGGAAGAAACTGTCAGCTGCTTTTTATGTCATGGCAATAGTCTGGGGGGTTATGGGGATATATGAAAAAATGGATTAACCTGAAATGTGAGCCACAGAACAAAACCTTCATATGTTCAAGACCATAAGACACATAGTGGGTACCTCTGAAGGCTGGGCACAAAGGAGAGAGGCAGGTCCCAAAGAAGGTTACAGACAGATGATGTACTTTCTCAGAGGAGCCCATGGTTGTTGGGGCTGGGCTGGGCTTGCTCTGGGTAAAGTGTCAGGTCCAGGAGCATCTTCTGCCTCATGGCATTTCATACCTGGAAATTTAGAGGACGTGGCAACTCCCTGCCTTTGACTGTGTGCTGGCTCAGCTGCTCCATTTGGATTGCTTGTGTGAAGGACACTCTGTAGGACTGTGGCCACTGGATGTCGCCTGAAGTGATAGATGGGACCTGGGTAGAGATGGTCAAGTGGAGGGGAGAAGACAACAGAAGAAAAGTTGTGGTGTGGACATCCAGGTGCATCGACACAGCTTTGCACTACAGGTAACCACCCTCTCAAGACAGGCTCTGACTACAATGCCCACAAACCATACTGGAGCCAAGAATAGCAAAATAGGGTGAAATGGAAGCCTTTCATAATTTCTAATCTCAGATTTGATATTCTAGTTCTTATAGTATTCTTACAGAATTCTAGTTCTGTATCAAAATGAATTCACCACTTTTTGTTGACCCCAAGTTTTATTCCACACATTCTGTATTTTATGTTGAAAGTTTTGCTGTTGGTTGAAAGCCGATTAAAATACAATTGAAAAAAAAAAAGAGTCACATCATACTGTTATTTATGAGACTCTTGTCTCACACTTTGGTGTGAGGTCTGTGGTTTCTAGTCTAGACCATCTAAGTGTGAAAGCTCTGTTTATTTATTTGTCTCCTAGGTGATTATGGGTAGCTTGGGTGAATGCATAAATCAAATAGTGGTTTGTCATATTTCTTTCTTTTCTTTAAAAAGCAAATACTCATATGACTATACTGGACTGAAAAAATTGTTCTAATACTTCACCTTTGGATCTTAATGCTATTGTGTAATAATGCCTTAGGGTGTGATAGTCTGTCCAGATAAGCATTAATCATTCTTCACTGGAACAGTTTTCTGGAAGCAGGGGTAGCAGCAATGAATGCTAAGCATGCCCAGGGCTGCAGCAGCAAGAATGGAGCCAGCAGTTCTGGGGAATTGGTTTTCATCGCTACTCAGCACTTGTGAGATACATCTGGAGGACTATGTCCACTTTTGAGCTCCCAGTATAACAAAGGCATTAAGAAACCGGAGCATGTTAAGCAGAGGGCCCCCAAGACAATTAGGGCTGGCGTACTTGCCATCTGAGGAGAGGCTTCTGGACTGGGAGTTCTTCAGTCCAGAGAAGAGAAAGGGACAGGGGCCTTACTACTGTCTACAGCTGCCTAGTGGGAGGTGATGGAGAAGTTATAGTTGGATGCAGCAGTTGGACACAGCTTGGACAGTGAGCAACGAGCAGGGGAAATTCTACCTGGACATAAGAAAAAAATAATGTTCATCATAAGGATGGTGAAGCTTTGCAACAGGGCCCCAACAAGCTTGCAAGGGTGTTCTTAGGTGTTTTCAAACCTTGGCTGGAGCAACATGACCCCACTTTGATGCTGAACTTGCTTTGAGTGTGTGGGGGACAGAGTAGATCTCTGCAGATCCCTTCCAACTGACATTATTTTACCATTCCAATCTCTGACTGGAATGCTGAACATAGACCTATGCAACTTCAGAAATTGTGTTAATTAACAAATACTGTATTTTAGGTAATTTTAGAAGGAATAAAATAAATAGATTTGGGATAATTTTTGTGCTTATGTAAAATCAAATACTGTCAGTCAGCCACTTCTCCACTCCTTAACTTGTCTTTATTAAAGTAAATTATTTTGTTCATGGAACATGAATTCAGCATAGTGAGGCACAGTGTTTACTTTATCCACAGAGGTACAATACTGCATATATTATACCTTTGTGGCAGCAGATGAACTTTTCCCTGGAGAATCCCAGATCTGTGCTCAAATATAATGGGGTACAAGGCTAGTTTAGATAGCAGGATGGAACATACTGCTTTAAAGCATTTAAAATTCAGTTCTAATTTTATCTTTTTCAAGTTAGCTTATATCACCAGCAAAAAAGAGGAATAGTCCCATATTAATGTGAAGAAAATTATTTTCTAATGCAATGACAAGTTGTTCCATGAGCAGCAAATTGATTAGATTCTGTGGTTTTTGAAAAGTTTTGAATGTAAATGAAGCATTTCTCTGTGCTCAGAACACTTGTGGTATTTTTATCCTATGTAGGCTTCCAGTGTCTTTATAAAGGTTTGAATTCTTGCTGCCACTTTTCATTTAATGAGGGCAATGATATGAGCTTTGTCTCCTATGGGTGGTGAAATCTGCAGGACTATAATGTGCTTGAATCTCTGTCAGATTTGGTTGAAATTAGAGGGTTCAGAAGTTATTAGTGAGTGTCACAGAGAGGAAGTTGGATATACATATGAAGTCTGACCATTTAGGCTTCATTTCCTTAGAAAATGTGGCTAGAAATGTAAATATTAAGATTCCAAACTAGGTTTAGTTACATAACGGCTTATATGAACACATCTAAATACACTCTTCCTAGTTAGCAAAAAAGTGCCAAATTTGGGATGAAAGTTCTATTAATGAACAGATTTTAATGTCCAGCTCTTGATAAACATCATAGTTATTAAGGAAAATTGAAAAAAGCAAACCATTCAGAAGACAACTAAAATGACTGATTTAAAGCCAGGCTCTCAATTTAGTAATTAATCTTATAAATTTTTTTTTGCCAAAAGGAATTGAAATTAAGACAATGGAAAAGAGACTGATTCTCAACAGATTTATTTTTCCTATGACAAATGACTGAGCTCTAGAAACCTCTTAAAACCTAAACATGAAGATTGTTGTCACCTCTTCTTGGGACACATCTTTCCATGATTTGAATCAAGAAAGGGTCATGATTCCCCTACTCCTATTTTTGATCTCTGCCAAGCACAGTGGCATGGACATTGTGAAGTCATTCTACAGGTTTGTAAACTGAGTGTGCAATTAATCTCGCTTAATATAATCTATGTATAAATAGGCATTCAAAGCAAAACTAGTCCTTTTAGACTGTTTTTAGTCAATGAAAAGAAAGGCAAGAACCTGCAGAGCCTGACTCAGTTGATGCCTAAGACAAATGGAAAGAAGTTACCTCTGAACTAGTCCATCTTTCCCCAGTGACAGTAGATGTGGACTAAATGGTCACCTATGGCTAGAAATCTAACTCTGAGACACTTAAGGTTAGGTGAGGTGATTCCTACTTTACAGACCAAAATCTCCCTTTTTATCTCATAGAGAGGTTTTTTTTTCCCTCCCTCTTCTGAACAGAAATCTGCTGTTTTAGCTTTCAAATTCATAACTTGTGCAGAGGCAATATAATTTTGCCTCTGAAATTAGAGATATACATACCCAGTGTTTCTGTGTGTACCCTTCACAGTGCCCTCAGACTTGGCTGATAAAATATTTCAGTTTTTTTAAACAGATCATTTTCACCAGGCAAGACAGACAATATGTGGCTGTCCTCTCTTACACAGGAAAATCCCTGGCTTTTCATCGTCTGGTTATGTGTTTAAGTGCTGTAATTACCACATGATGTGTTGAA